>JBBPRK010000043.1:0-58189 GCA_038093075.1 Boletus patriciae
TCCACTCCGATCAAGCAGGTCGTCTCATTTCATTCCAAGCGCTATGTGGACCGATGCAATGTTCTTGTGGGTTGCGCATCTCAGCGCATTTGGCATGCCTTCATGTCACTTGTCACTTGGATCGCTGTCATCAAGTATCTCATCTATCTCCTGTACCTCTATGTCGACAACTCCTTTTCGGCTCAAAGAGGGGAGAGAGGCTCTTTTACAAGCGCTATCAAAAGGAGCTGCCTTCGAACCTCACTTGACTTCTCCAGCTATGGGACTTCATTGGCCTGCCGCATGAGGAGCGCAAACAGGTCTTTGGTGATGTCCTGCCCATCATTGGCTTTGAGGTCAACCCCAACCTGATCAGGGTCTGCATGTCAGAAGAGTCCAAGCTCCAGCTCATCAAGCCTTTGCTCTGCATGGCACGAGACGTCCTTTGAGGGACTTCCAGCGCATCGCTGGTTACCTTAACTGGGCTCTCAACGTGTACCCCTATCTTCGCCCTGGACTGTGTGCGCTTTATGCCAAAACAGCTGGCAAGCTGTTCCAGAAGGCACTCTTATAGGTCAGCAGGGATGTGGAGAGAGAACTGACCTGGGTTGTCGACCATCTCCTCCGCCCTGATGGCATCTATTTCCTCCGCTCTGTCACATGGTCTGATGATGACCACTCATCCACTGTCTTGCATGTCTACTGCGACGCTTCACCCTTTGCCATAGGGTTTTGGTACCTATCTCTCGCACTGGGCTTCCAACTGCCAGCTCATCATATCTTTACCCAACAAGAGGAATCCATATTCTATCTCAAGTCCCTCTGCATCCGTGCAGCCATCCTCAATGCAGCCCAGTGTCTTCCTGTGTTCACAGACAATATCAATACTGTCCAGCTCTTCAATTCGCTCTCAGCACTACTTGCATTCAACTGGATGTTGATTCTGGTTGCTGACACTGCCCTCAGTCGAGGCATTGACCTTCAAGTGTTTCATATGCCTGGAGTCCACAATGAGATTGCTGATGTGCTGTCTCGCCTTCAGATTGGCCAGCTCGCTTCTTCGCACCCTGAGCTTGTCATATCAACCTTTCAACCCCCTCGAGTTACGCTGGGGGCAGCCAGGTTATCAGCCTCTTGCCATCCTCTCGGGCCAGGCAACCTCCTAGGGCTGCCTGGTCCATGGAGCGCCTCCTTGTGGAGCGTTCCATCACTCTCGGCTGTGCGCTTGACCGGTCCACTCAATCCATGTACTCATCCGCTCTGAACTCCTATCTCACCTTCTGCCAACTGCACCATCTCGACCCAGACCCCACTGTCAACACTCTGTCACTGTACATCACTTTCATGTCCCATCACATTGAGCCTCGTTCGGTTCGCTCTTTTCTAGCTGGCATTGTCTGTGAACTCGAGCCATCCTATCCATCTGTTCACCAAAACTGGTACTCTCCTTTTGTGGTTTGCATCTTCAAAGGCTCCATGCAGCGCTTCTTCAATCCTGTGCAGCAAAAGGCACCACTTACTCGAGATGATCTCAGACATGTCTACAATCATTGTCTGACTTATGACAACCTCTTGTTCCTCACCATGCTCCTCCTTGTGGGCTTCTTTGGCTTGCTTCGCTTAGGGGAGCTTGTGCAGCCCGACACCTCCTCTCTTTGCTCTGCAGCAACGACTTGACTTCCTTCTCCTTCATCATCCCTCAGTCCAAGACTGATGTGATGTTTGAGGGTGTTCAGGTTGTCATTCAAATGAGCACCACAGCTCCTGATCCATTCGCAGTTTTCCGCAAGTATCTTAGATCTTGTGACTCTCTGTTCTCTCTGTTCCCTCAGTTGTGGCTTCGTTCTGATGGTTCTGTGCCCTCTCGGTCTTGGTTCTTATCTAGGTTACATGTGTTCTTTCCTCGCTCTATTGGGGGCCATTCCATGCGTGCTGGTGGCGCTACAACCCTGGCTGCTACAGGTGTCCCTCCGTCCCAAATTCAAGCGATAGGGCGATGGAGATCGTTTGAGACACCTTTGAGCGCTATATTCGTCGTCATCCAACATTGCTGCAGGCTGTACTGTTCCATGGTTGGTCCATCCATGACCCCCCATTTGCTAATGTATCATAGTTAATTCGCCACTGTTCCCATCAATGTATCTTCATCTTACACACCAAAACCAGACACGTATTCTTCCCTCCTTCCCTTCCCAATTTAACACTGCTTTACAGATGTATGGAGCTCCTGAGCTCCCATGCATCGTTAATTCCATCAGAATCGCACCACCTGCGACTCGGTTATACTGGCTTCATGTCTGGGTGCCTCCTCCACATGAACTAAGACCAATTGGTGAGCAACAACAGGTGCCTCGATCCCAGTTGTGGCAGGCTCTCTGCCTCAAGGAAGGGAAGCTCTGACCTGGTGCTTGCGCTGGCTTGGTCTCCATCTCTGGCACTTCCACCCACACCAAATGAGTAAAGGTGACCATTTCTGAGGTCATCGAACATGGTAAACCCACAGAGGCGAATGTGCCTTTCATTGGCCACTCGGAGTCTGATGGCCTTGTTGAGGTCAATGACTCGAGAGTGGAATGAAGGAGCAATGGAGGCGAAAAGCACTGACATGTATGTACACTTGGTAGGCAACATACTTCTCAGAGTGTCAACCTGAAGTCCCATAGCTGGAGAAGTTGAGTGAGGTTTGAAGGCAGCTCCTTTTGATAGAGCTTGTAAAAGGAGCCTGTCTCCCATCTTTTGGGCTGAAAAGGAGTCGTTGACATTGAGGTACAGGAGATAGATGAGATATCAGCGATCCAAGTGACAAGTGACATGAAGGCATGCCAAATGCGCTGAGATGCGCAACCCACAAGAACATTGCATCGGTCCACATAGCGCTTGGAATGAAATGAGACGACCTGCTTGATCGGAGTGGATGCATTGGCATGCGCCTGTAAGCCTCAGAAACATCAGCCTCCCAGAGAATCAGGTGAAGATCAGGCTCCTGCTGTCAAAGATAGCGAAGGGCATTGCCTAGATCCTGGACATTGTCTAGAGTGACTCCTGTGATGTCCTCGCGCGAAATCATGTTGTTGAGAGCGAACTGACCAGCACTGTGATCAGTCACAAGTCAACACTTCTTGCTGCCAGGCTGGGACACTGCATGAATGGGCATACTGTACATTCCTGGCAACAGGTCTGGACCAAATGGCACTGAGTAGCGGCCAAGCTCGACCTACTTGTCAATCTGCTCCTGCAAGAAGGCAGCCTCATCTGGAGTCTTTGGAGTGTGCTGGCAATTGTCCCATGTGAGCGGCCATTCCACATAGTGGGTATTGGCAAGGGCCAGAAACCCTCGCACAAACCTCGACACACAGGCTATATTCCATCTTCATCCTCTCCATTTGGCACCCATGGACTGCACAGAAGACATGAGAGAAAACACTCACCATCTTGCACACTTACTTCCTCATCCACCATAATCTGCATGTTATCATTACTGTGGTCTTCCAAGAAGTAGTGTTTCCACTCTTATCCCATTAATATCCCAGGATATACAGAGGAAAGAGCAATGCAGGAAGGAGCTTATGCCTACTGTGACCTTCTGTAATGTGTGCCCAAACAAGTTCCACTATGAGAGAAGCTTCCTCATGTTATGATAATATGGTTGTGTGTGCCAGGTAAGCCTTTCTGTCTTTTCACAGACACTTGCTGATGTGAGCCCTTGGTGGAGGACACACCTACCCCAGAGGCATACCTTTTGAAAGGTAAAAGCTCTGGCTCTTTTCCTGCTGCTGGCAGCAGCTTACACTATACCACTCAGTACTGATAATCAAGATTAGCCTCCATACATGGTCAAACGACATTGGACCACATGCAGATGCATATTGTGACAGTTGCCTGATTGGGTGACAACAATTTCCATATGCAGTGACAACTCATTCCAGTATCTAAGTCTGACAATTTCTCATGAACACCTTTTCCTGTTCCATCACCACCTTCACCTGCATTGTAGTAGCTAGTAGGAAATGTAAGGGTAGCTTGTAGGACTTGTAAGGCATGTAATAGGACATGTAATAGGGTTGATGAGACACCATGCAACATGCCCCCATGTCTAAAACAATGAGGCAGAGTGTATAAGTGATTGTATAAGGCCATACAAGTCTGCATAACTGGGCTATATAGGTATCAATTTATTGTGGTTGTATTGAAAGCTGATTAAAGATGTTGGTATGATAGGAAGTGCTTGCTCAATGGGTCCCAGTGAGCTTATACAATGAACCATCATTCCTGGTGTCCTGGACATTCACCATTAGCAGTGTCCACCATCAGCTAGCCATGGCAAAGTGAGGGGGTTTTCAAGGCAGAGAAGACAGGGCATGCAACATGTCCCCACGCCTAACACAATGAAACAAACTGTACAAGCTGTATAACTAGGCTAGACAGGTATTCAAACTAATTTGCTGTGTGGTCATATTGAAGACATATGTACATTAGTAAGACTACTGTAACAACTGGCGCGCACATGAGTTGCTTATTGCGCTGAATGCTTTCATGGACAAAGAAGTTGATTTCCACCCTGTAGAATGGGCTATAATTCACACCATCTATCACATACTTACCAAGTACTTGTTGCAGGTGTTCTAGCCATGGAGGACATGAGAAAGACTGCTTGGGATCAGGGGGTCCCCAGGCACAAGATGTGGAACCTGTTCACTGCCATGGCATGATGGCCTTCAACTTCTGGCTTGGCTAAGCAAGGATGAGTGCACTGCTCTACAGAATCACATGCATGGTTACACAAGTGCAGATAATGTTCCACCATACCTGTTGGAGGTGCAGCCACCTGTGACATAAAGCACATAAGTGCAAGTAGGTCAGAAAGGCTGCAAGTCAGAAAGCCATGGAATGGCAGGTGTTTGGCAACAGAGATCCTGATCAGAAACATGATTATATATTTGTAGTTACTGGAATTTTTCAAAGTGCAGGACTTATCCCACCCCCAAACCACTTCCATACCTTGGCCAACTGTCAGGCCTTTTGTCTTCCTGGTCTCAACCACCCACCCCCTAGCAGAACACAAATGCCTCCTGTCATTACTCTCTGCCTACAGTTGACAGTGGAACCTCTGGAACTTGGAATACCAATGGTATGAACCTTGAGGCGACATCTTAGTGGCTCTTATGGCCAAACATCCCTCTTTGTCTGTGATATTATCAGAATATGGGCCAAAGGCCTTATAAGAGCTTGGTGAGCAAAGGGTAGCCCATATACATATGTCACCTTTCTGGCGAGGTGTGAGAGGCAGCTAGTATTCTTTGATTGGGGGAATGAAACTTTGTAGGTGATAGCAAAGTCAGGTATCTGTGCACGATTGTGGTGGGAGGGAACTGATATACACTGCAGGTCGAATCCAGGGTATCATTTCTGACATCCTCCATGCTTTTATTCAACTCTTCATTGTTGGTAGACATGAGATAGTTGGGGCCAGGAGTAGTATGTGGTTGGGATGAAAAGGTCACATCTCCAATCTACTCTGGTATCATTCCTGATAAACCCCAATCAGACCTCCTTTACTTGACCCTTCTGGACCACCTTTGGACCATCTCCACACTCACCTCCTTCTATCCCCATGTTCCTTCATTGGACCTGAGCCTGGAGGTCTGATCACAACATTATAACCTGGCAACCTATTGTTCTACTGGACGACAACATTCACAACAGCACAACAATTAGATTGCTGAGTAACATACCAGCAACAAAGTATATGAGCTTCCAATGGTTTTTACTTTAGTATTGGGTAGTTATAGTGATAGAAACATTGTTCTTTTAATGAAAATAATGTTTTGTACATTTAAATTGTGCCTTACTGTGCCAGAGTGGAGGAATGAGTATGTGAATGGCTTGCATGTCATCCCCATTCTTCAAGGGGAGATTTGCCATATGATGAGCATGCTGTGGCTCATGCTGGTTAAGCCTCTGAATAGGGTAGGCAACCACACAATCACATTTAGGTCCTACTCACGAATTTAAAGTCTTGAGGGGTACAGGGGCACTATAATTGCCCTTGCCCTTACTTATATGATGCTGACATCTTTATAGCACAAGTGGATATACTTAGAAATTCCTTGTGTAGTTACTGTTCATTTTCCAAACCATTTGAAATCAACTTGGCATTCCGCAGTGCCAGAAATGCTGGCAGCCACATTCCACAATGTGGCTGATAAGATATGAGCTTTGATATGATGGGATATCTGCAATCACTCACAACAGGGCTGGCAAATACAGTTCCAATGTTCCAGTCATGGGCTATTTCAAGGTCTGTGATACAGCTGACACATATTTTGTGATTAGGAAACTGGAAACTTTCTTTGGTGTGCTTTTAGAGCTCTGAAACATGATCTTAAGGCAAGTTAGATTTCTGATATGAGAAGTGGTATTCAACACCTGAGAAATGAATGATGATGTTGTGTATGCAGCTGCAGGGTTACCCTGAACAACCACACTGCTTTGGTATTTTGAAAGTGCTCTGCAAGTATGGAGACATTTGCTGGAGGTTCTATGAGGTGGCTCAGGAAAGGGAGATGGATGGAGGAATAGCATCAAATGTGCTTCTGCATCAGGTTTCTGGATCCATAGTAAGTGAGTTTGCAGTGTATGGGATGATACCTCAGGAAGTCCAAGGCAGTCTTTATAGGACATGTGCAATAGCTGGGGAAAGGTTAATGAGGATAACAATTCACTTCACATGGTGAAACCTAGGCCTATACTTCATAGGATCTCTTAGTGGCAAACAGTGGAGTGGTAAAAGAGATGAGGGAGTGAGAAAAATCAGATGGCTGTCAATCTGAAAAGTCTTCAGATTGCTGGATAATGGATAATGGATCTTTGGGAACCTAATGGGCACATGATTGGGAGCAGTTGAGGAGGAGTGGGCAAGTGGTGTGTGGCGGCAACATTTAGAGTCTATCATGGTCTTGATGACCATTATGATTCAAGATGGTGAAACTAAGTCGTTGCAAATGAGAAAGATACAAAGATTCTTGGCTGCCTGTGGGGTCCTCAAAATAATATCAAGGGCACAAAGGTGGTCGTCATTCTTGGCATTGAAAAGAATGTTTCTCGGAGGCACAAATGACTTCAAGTGTCTCCAAACCAGGAGACCAGCCATGTCCTTTCCCTCAACTGAGAACCAGTACTTAGAAGGCTTAAATGTAACAATAGTTTGAAAGTGGGAACCTAAGATTTCTTTGAAAAGTACAGATACTTTGCTGCAGGACTTCAAACAATCAGTATCAAGATGTGCTACAATCTTGTCAAGGAGTTCATTTGGAAGTATAAGTATTGATGTTTAAACTTCTGGAGGGGATAGAGGGGATGATGCCATGGATTTATTAGGTAAGAAACAAGCTATGGAAGAAGTCAGGCTGGAGATTATAACCTGGGAGAGTGAGGGAATGAGAAAACAGCATTTGGATGTGTAGGTTTGTCCTCATGCTTGTGCTTGTATAGAGATGGTGGTGGCTGTACAATTGGCTCTGGAAGGGGTGGTGCCACAAAATGAGGAGGTGAAAGTTGGAGGGGAAATCTTTGACCACATCATCTTCCCACTTTTGCTTGAGCTCAGAGGTGAATGGGGTTGTCAACTGGCACGAGGAGATGGCCTGGGAGAGCAAGCAAGCAAGAAAACAATGTTTGGATGATGGAGTTTTGGGAAAGTCTTTCTTGTCCTTGCGGTTGCATCCATATTTTACTGAAGGTGGCTGAGGACCGAGCAAGGAACACTGTGATGTAAGGGTGTTGAAGTGGCTGAGTGCCTGAGTGGGGAGGAATTGATGATTGTACTAGGAGAGGGACACTGGAAGGGACTTACATTGAAGAAGCCATCAAAGGCCCTCCCCAAGGACTGCAATGTATATAATGTGAATCTACCTGTAATAAATGAAGATGGGCCACACATTGTAAATATCATATGTATCATACTGTCACTTAGAGACCACTGGACCTTCACCTAATGAGACTTGGTGAGTGACTTCTGTTCCAATGTTGAGCTAGAGGATATTATGAGTAACCAAGCTACAAGATTGGATGAATGTCCAGTGTACAGCAACTGATAGAGGCCAGAAATAGGGAGAATGTCCAGTGCCTGCAACATAGCGTCAGCATCAACTATTTTCGAACAATATAATGCACCTCCTTCCAAAAGATGTTGGAAATGAAAAAATCAACTAATAGAATTTCCCATTGCAGTTGTTGAATGATTATAGGTGCTAGTTTGAGCCATAGCCCAATATGCTTCATAGTATAAGTAGTATTGATTTCAATTGTCAGTCCCACATATCAAAGGGGGGTATCTACTGAGCCTTAATTTCATGAGCATGAACAATATGATGAAGGACTCAACACTTACATATCCTGCAATGGATTGCTTTTATGACAATGGGACAGCACTGGCATCATCAGCTGCAAATCACCTTCAATTGTTGGCCATTGTTTCCAAAGTGGCCTAGTAAAAAAAGTTATTTTTCATGGTTGTTTTCCTTTACACAGAAAAGGTGGACTGCTAGATTATCATTTACTCTATTATTACTATTGTTTAATTTACTATACTAGTCAAGTGGGTGGGACTGGAAGTGGAAGACAAGGATGAAGAAGTGGAAAGGGTTGTGTGTGTGAATTTTCTGGCATAATAGAGATCAGCAAATTCAGAGTCAGCCATGAAATACCAAATTCTATGGGGTTGAATTGGTTGATGGCATCGATGGGAAGAACGATTTGAATGTCATTACACAGCCAAGACATAGCACCAACATTAATGATGTACTATACGACTTCTCAATTGTTTGCAAGTTAAATGATGGTGTTGACAATATGTGATGGATGAGACTCAAGAGAGAGGTGTTCCTTACTAAATACTTTCATGATCTGTAATGGTGTAGCGATGTACTTAATGAACAAAGCATAACAGTTCCAGGACTGAAACAACATGTTTCTTGGCAAGCCTTGACCTTGTTCACTGTTAGGCTGATATGGTGGGAGCTTGTTGAGGATGGGAGGGGAGTCCAGGGACATCATGCTTACCTTGAAAATACAGTGACAATCTGTTTGGCATGGACAAGCCCTGGTTTGATCTTGAACAGTACCACTAGTGTATGATCAGAAAGCATGTTAGCACATATAAAGCAAGAAGTTAGAATATATGGTAAGAGTGAAATAGAAAGCCAGCTGTCCATTTAGACAAGTGCTTGAAATTACGAGGGTGGGTTGATGATTATCTTGGTTCATCCATGAATGGTTAAGGTTGTCTAGCTTGATGATGTCACACTGGGCATGACATCAAGCATACAATGCATGTAGGTAAGGGGACGAGATTTTGTAATGGGCATATTGAGGAAGACAGTGTGTCAGACTGCACTATTGGCATGGTTTGGTTAGAGGGGTGGGTGGTAAGTGGACAGGGGATACATACACCGGAATCAGACAATCTTGTCCTTTGCAATGACTCTTTCATCTTCTCTCCTGGATCAAATACCATGTGTTGCATAAAGAATAATAAGGCAAGATAGCTGGACTTGATGACACCAATAGTTTTATGAGGGGGCCTGAATGGGAACATGATCATTGTCATGACTGTTGTCTGCACCTGAGTTCATTTGTGATGTTCTTTGTATAGACAGCATCTAATCTATTACACACTAGTTATGGTACTGTACTGTACTTGCTTGATGGGTGAAAGGAAAGAGTGTGCATATGAATTTTCTGGTGTAAATAGGGATCAGCAATTTCAGAGTTAGCCACAAAGTCTGCAGTGGACTTTGTGGCTGACTCTGAAATCACTGATTCCTATTTATGCTGGAGCATTCACACATACAATCCTTTTCACTTCTTCATTCTCATCTTCCATTTCCAGTCCCACCCACTTGACTAGTGTAGTAAATTAAACAATAGTAATAATAGAGTAAATGATAATCTAGCAGTCCATCTTTTCTTTGACATCTTTTTTTTCTGTTGTCTTCCTCTTGTTTTTTTTTTTGTGGCATGATTTTGCTTCCAATTCGTGGCTATGTTCTGTCCTTGTGTTCCTGTTCTGCTCTTGTGTACCTGTCCCATCCTTGTGTCCCACTGTTCCCTCAAGCTTCCAGTTTAGGTGGTAATCACTGGCATTGCGTTTTGTCTATATATACACACTAATACTGACTCAGATCGAATAAATTTGCTTACCATCCTTCCCATTGAACCACCAATGGGGGCAGTGGTGTGCAGGAGAGATGAATGGTCCCCCAACAGTCCTATTGGTTTTGTAGGCATAGCTCAGCTGTGGCACACAACATCCTGCCAGCCATTTTTGACCTTAGTGAAAGTTCCCCACCCAGTTGTGTGACTCAGGAGGTGGCTCAGGACCACGTGCATGCAGAACGGTCACAAATGGTCCCCACATGCCTGGACCATTTGGGACCATTTGGATGGGAATCCTGGGTATGATGAATATCCCCCTCTGGAGGGCAGGTTTATTATACCAAGGGGGTTGTGGTGAGCTGAGAAGCTCCTAACATCTGCAGAGCCACAAAAATGAAATAAATGGGTCAAGTTGGTTAGGTTACGAGAGGTTACATTACATTTTGTATACACAGTCTCTGATTGGTTGGAGATTACTTGGTAGAGATATACACACAGAGATAATCAATTATATCAGCATCCACGAAGCACATGTTATCATGGCAGGTGGACATGAACTTGTATATAAAATCTCCTGGGGGTATTGGAAGAGCAACTTTCCAATTGGTGCATAGGCAACAGCAATGTAGGGAAACCCAGTGAGTGAGAAACCACTTACTTGACTGTTGAATGTATTTGAAATTTAGTCTTGCCAGAAGTCATCATGCTTTCAAATGCAAGAGAACTTATCATTTAGGGAGAAAGTCCTGGGTATTTATATGTAAAGTCCTTGCGAGCCTGTTGCCATATACAGAAAAATGCCATAATGGACATAGAATGACCATGTCAAGTCCAGGTCCTCCTGGCTCAAGTCTAATGGAGGTCCAGTAGAATAGAATGTCAGAATTTGCAATATGCAACAAGTCTGTCATATCCTAGAATTTGACCAAGTCCCACCCTAGCCTTGGATGACCTTGGACTATCTCAGACCATTCAGTTCACCCTTGGACTATCAGATTGCATTCTTTTCATCTAGAGTGGAAGCAACTCCGAGATGCCAACTCTGGAACTTTGGAGGTGGGCTTGGTCACAGTGGGACTTTGGCTTCAGCTTATATGCTGCACCTGAGTTTCAAGTCTTGGCACCCTGAATTTACTAGGTTGTTTGGAATCTATTAGAGGGGAGTGAAAGACTAATGTGCCAGTGTGAACACCTCTTCCACTAACCACTGTGTGCCATTACTCCAGTGTTTAACCAACCAGTATGTACTAGTCATTCCTCTCCTCATACTAGTCTATGCCTGGACTTCAACAGGTTATGAGCCCTGATTAGTGAAGCAATGTATCACACCTGACAGCTGCAACATCTGCTAACTAGTCAGTCCAGTTCTATCACTGTGTGGAGACACTGCATGTGAATAAACCTGGAAAGCTGGCACACATGTCCTGCTGCTCTATGTATAGGGCACTGGTTGGGGAGACTATGTCTGTTTGAAACACTGACATGTTCGCATTACAGACTCTACAATGTCTTCCTTGTCCTTGACCATCACCATTCCTGTCTTCATCAGCTCCAACTGGCAGCAATGGTGGCCTAGTCTGAGCTGCAGTGAGGTACAAGATCCAGGGTGAATGAATGGGGGGCAGTACTCAAAGGTCCAAGTGACATAGACACTGGATTCTAAGGGTGAGCCTAATACAAGTGGGGGTAAGTAAATTACAAAGGTAATGAGATGATCAAGTCTAAATGGAGTAGTCCATATAAGGTCATACTAAGTCCAAGTGCTGAATGGCCTGAGTAATCTGAGGTGGGACCAAGGTCAGGGGGTTGAGAGTGGACTGAGTAGTCCAAGATGGGACTGAAGTTGAGCAACTGAGGGTGAGCCAAGTAGTCTGAGATGGGACCAAGGTTGGGAGATGGATGGTGAACTGAATGTTCCAAGTGATCCAAGATGGTCCAAGGTAGTCCCAGGTTGGGTTTGGACTTGGTCAAATTCTGGGATGTAATAGTGGTGCCAGAGCACTGGTGGTGCTGATTGATTAAGAAGGCCCACAATGAACTTGGGCACAAAGGTGTCTTCATGGTCCAGACTCACATGCTCCTCTACTTCTAGTGGCTGATGTTGGCTGACAATGGGAAATGGTTTATTTGCACTTGCCACAAATGTCAAATCCAGCAGACACAATGTTTGCAAATTCCCCCAACAGTACTGGTAATCAGCAGCCTTTCAGCAAGGCCCAGTAGACACCATGGTCATGCCCTGGTCAGTGGGGCACCAGTATATTTTTTATGCCTGTTGTGCACTGACTGCCTACCACAAGTGGTGAATGCTGCATTTGGAAAACACTGTCACCCTTGCTTCCTTTAGTCACTGGGGCACCCTCACCGAAATTGTTACTACCAGTACTGGATCTGCCACATTTGTATCTTCCCCTACAACTCCCAGGTGAGTGGTGTTATTGAATGATATCATTTTGATGTCTGGGAGGCCATCATCAAAAGTTCTCCCAAGGGGGAGTCTTGCTGGCATACTGTCGCTCACTCAGTTTCCTAGGCCGAGTGCATTACCATGCTCCGGTCCACCAGTTTGTCCCCTTATTTTATGGTTTATGGTGTGGAGATACTATTTCCGTTTGACCTTGCTGAAGTGACATTTTTTGTTCCCCCTTTAGATACAGAACCATTGTCTCCATCCAGACTGATTTCTTGGTGAGCCTGCTGGCTCCAAAGTGTCAAGAGGATTTGGAGTCTATTTGAAAGCACATCCTCAAGGGTCAGTTTGAGTCTATCAAGCATTTTGAGGCCACTTTCAAGAACCAGATAAAGGACTTTGATTTTTGGCTGGGAAGTCTCGTACTGGTCCATAATACCTGCATTGAAAAGGAGCTCAACTGGAAAACAAAATGGTGGTTCTTCATGTTGAAGTCCAGGCATAGACTAGTCTGAGGAGAGAAATACCTAGTACATACCAGTTGAGTTAAATGCTGAAGTGATAGCATGTTGTGGTAAGTGGAAGAGATATTATTAGAACTCAGATGTGGAGTTTGAATGTTATATATGACTGGTTCACTTATGTAATAGTGGTAACCATATATGCTACACTATAATAATAATAAAATAGTATAGTACGTTTTTAACACTCCCCCTTGCTCAGCAGCTACCCTGAGTGCATAAGCAAGTACAGCTTTATGACTGTGGTTTGTCATAGAGAACCAAGCCTAACTGTTTTTGACAGTTGCTGAGCACCTCTAAACCAAAGTTCATGGTAAATATATTAGTGGTGTTTTTAGTACCTTTGATGTAAAATATCTTGATGAGGCCTTTTTTGACATAGTTGTGGATGCCATGCCATCAGAGATTAATATCCTTAGAGTGACTTTCCATTACTGGATTGTTAGCCATGAAGATAGAACCTTGGTTATCTCCATAGATCAGAATAGGCTCTAGGGTGGCTTGTTTAAGGCCATACAGGGCACACTTCAAGTGGAGCACTTTATGCTCTTGCTCCTTGACTACAAAACCTTTGGATTGTTTCATGTAGATCTCCGCATCTAATTTGCCATATCAATAGGCACTTTGGATGTCTACGCCTTCAATGTGCCAGTTCTCAAGGGAGGCCAGTGCAAGCATTAAGTACACTGTCTCAAACCTTATGATAGGGGAGAGAAGATGTGATCGAAGTCAATACCTTTGACCTGAGAGAAGCATTTTGCTACAAGGTGGGTGCACTTGCGCAGACCCTTCAGTCAAAAATCATTGCACTTCTGGGTCCAGCTGATGACCGGCTGACATACACACTTCTGGTACCGGCCCATATGCAAAACTGGTACTGCCCCTTTGCAACAATATAATTAAAATAGATGGCTTGTAGGAGTAGGGGATATCCTTGGGATAGGCCCATTCCGGGTGTGTGGCATGCACTTATGGTACCGGCCTATCATTAATCGTAGAGATTAAATTCATAAGATGGTGTATTATGTAAGCATATATTCAGTTGATCCTGTACATACCTCTGGTACTAGTCTAGTATGTATTTTTTTGAATAAATAGTAATATTCAATATTATATAAGCATATATATATTTGTAGGTTTGGCCAGTCCTAAATGTACAACACGCAAATGTGGTACTGACCCAATATGTATTTTTTAATAAATAACAATATTATATATTATGTAAGCACCTGTATATATTTGAAGATCCAGCTGACCCTAGATGTGCAATACGCAAATGTGGTACCAGTCTAGTAGAAATTTTGTAAATAGATAGTAATATTATATATTACATAAGCACTTGCATATATGTGTAAATTCAGCCCATTCTAAATGTACAACACACACATGTGGTACCAGCCCAATATGCATTTTTTGAACATAATAATATCATATGTTATGTAAGCATATACATATATTTGTAGATTTGGCCAATCCTAGATGTACACTACAAAGATGTGGCACTGGCCTATTATGCATTTTTTGATACATAATTATATATTATATTATATAAGCATGTATATATGTGTAGATTCAGCCAACCCTGCATATGCACTACGCATATGTGGTACCAGCCCATGATTTTATTATTATATCATATCTATGTGTCAAGTCAATTGACCCTGGATTTGTGATACACATGTTGTACCCTGTTTCAAAAAGTGTACCAAAAGTGTTTCCAAAGTGTAGTAAATAAGTGTACAAAAGTGGTGCAAAAAGTGTACAGAATGCTAGTGGAGAGTGTATCAAAAATTGTACCAAAAGTGTAGTAGTAAAAGTGCAGTGGAAAGTGTAGCAACAGTGTGCCACAAAGCATATCAGAAAGTGTACAAAAGTGTAGTGGACAGTGTAGTGGAAAGTGTATCAAAAAGTGTACCAAAAGTGTATTAAAAGTGTAGTGGAAAATGTATCAAAAGTGTACAAAAAGCGTAGTAAAAAGTGTACAAAAAGTGTATGGGACAGTGTACCAACAGTGTACCAAAAGAGTACCAAAAGAGTACCAAAAGCGTAATAAAGAGTGTATCAAAAGTGTACCAAAAGGTGTAGGTAAAGGGTAGTACAATTGGTACAAGTTCATAAGATAGATTAGATTCCAATATTGTCATAATCAATGACATCATATCTTATGATAATAATCTAGGTCTGCTTTATGACATAATTACATAAATGGATCTGGACCCATTATGACATTACCCCCATGGCACATGTTTCTCTGATTATGTAATCATTCCAAAAGTGACCACTACTTCCATCAAACTTGGGAGTGCTGTTTGCGTCAGTGTATACCTTGCTTGACACTTGCAATTGGACAAGACAACTTCACATGTTCACATCTGTGATGTCTTTTGCATAAATAGGATCATTGAAGATGGCGGAATTACATGGCACAGTGACCACATGACTCGATGAGAGTCTGAATGTTTCGACATCTGGTGGTGAACTGGAAGCCACTCTGAGGTTCCATCTTTTGAAAATCATCCTCTGTCATTGTCCCCAAGAATTCCATTTGTTCAACAACCATTATCTCCTCTTTGAAAGTCCTGTGCAAGTCTTTAACACGAATACCATCCAATCGGAGGAAGACACACCTATTGATGATGAACTTAAATTCTTTGAGGGCATTTTCATCAATCAGTTTCAAACTCTCTTCACCTTCAAACTGGAGAGTTAGAATGTAAGGCTTTTGTTCACAGTCTGGGTCATAAACGACAGTCTGGTCATGCCATAGAGTCATCAACCAGGCTGGCTTGACATCCTTTTTGGTGGTTACTTGTGGTAGCAAGTCACCATTGATTTCGACAGTTTTGCCAACATCCATGAAACCTCTGCTGTGTGACTGTGGAATGGAATGCAAAAGAACACACCCCATGCATTTTTGGTTTTCATAAGAGTGGAAAATTGCTCTCGCATACATTGTGAGTGAGAAAAAGAGAACACAATTTCCAGAAGTTGACGACATGGAGGTTGATGATTACAAGGCAAAAGTGGGCGGTTGATAGGAGGGAGAGGATTAGGGGTCGTTTCTGGCGATGATGTTGTGTTATTCGTGTTGCTCCAAGAACAAGAGGGGCTCATCATGGACAATTCTGATACACCCCTCTTTAACACCAGACGGTCACCATGAACAGATTGTTTAATGAACTGGTGAATTGTCTTCTTTTCACAACAATCGTGGATTACACCAAGGCTGAAATCAGACATGTAGACAAAGGCAAGGTGAAGTGTCGCCTGGTGGAGGCAATGTATGATCCACGAGATGGGATTGTGTTTGAACGGGGGGAGGAATTCATGGTGATCCTCAATTCCCCAATCACTCATCAATTTTGTCTGTACGACCATGGTAGCACACTGGTGAAGATTTATGACGGACATGGAGAAGGGAGAGAAAATCCAATACTGGGATACATGATGATGACCATGACCTATGTATCAGACATGAATGGGCTGGTGCCTATTTGACTGGTGGATGTGCCGATGTTGGTGGGAATATTAGAAAGGTACACAATATAGTTTATGGAGTTGGGACACAGCGTTGATTGTTGATATGTTGGCCTCGAATTTTAGCAAACTGAGGGGGGAACTGTGAAGAGGGAGTCGAGAATGGTTGCATTGCCCAAAAATACAATGTGAAGATATGGACATGGAGATGGTTCTGTTGGTGGTCGTCGTATTTGTATGTAGAAGAACTTGCATTGTGATTTGGTGGTGGGTATGAAGTGGCAGTTAAGAAGATTGATTACGCAGATGCAAGAGAGAACAGATGATACTGGATCATGAACTACAAGGGTACACGATGAAGCCTCCTCAAGAAAAAAAAACCCCACGATGACAGGGGCCAAAAGAAAGAGGAGGGCTATCTTTGTCGAAGGAGCTGAAGGATGACAGAATGTTCTGCTGGTTTTATATACATGGTCAATCAAACAAAATGAAGACGAGAACAGCGTCAAAGGTGATTGCTACATGCGGGAGAGTTGAGCATGCCAATACAACAGGAAACAGAGTCGAGAAGCAAGTTGGTAGTTGGAAACTCTGTTATTGGAGAAGAAGAGGCTGAATTCATCAGAAGGAAGCAACAGAATGCCTGGGAAATGGCTATTAGAACGGTCGGGGAGGGATGGGAAGTGCGAGTACTCACGTCTGTGATTAGGACAAACTTGGGAACATTGGAGGAATGAAGATGGAATGTAACATGCATATGAACGGATGAAGGGTGAGAGCTGTTGACAACAAACGTAAACAGAGTTCCATCGGGGATGAAAGCGACCCACTGTTAAGAGTCAGTGATGTTAAGTTTTCTTAGATGAGAAGGCAGCCTTGCCTTGAATGAAGGAGGAAGTGGAGGAAGTGGATGGTCATTCAAAGGAGGGAGGAAGTCGTTGCTTGGTGATAGAAGAGACAGTGTGAGGTGCGCACAAAATGTGGATGGTGTGAATGTCAGCACTAAAGGCATCCTTGTTCTTGAAGGCACAATGAGACAATGTGAAGTGAATTTCCATGAGCGCCCCTTGTAACTGATGGTGGTAGGTTGGAGGGGGAATGAGGTCATTCTCCAAGTCGTATGTGGGAAGTGGGATAGCCCGGTGTGTAGCCTTCATCCTCTCTAACTCTTGTTGGGCAAGGGCATTTTCAACTGGCCAGTCGTCCAATGGCACAGTACCTGGGGTTGGGATAAAGCAGATGGCAAATCAAATGGGTCAAGAGTATGTACCATAAGTTTTGTCACTGTCCTCGTTTGATGAGATGCGCTTTAGAAGGATGAGTAAGAGATGTGCAATGCATTTTGGGGAGTCACTCACCTCAAACAATACATGACGAAACTTAAGACAGTTGTCACGTACAAAGCTGATGGAGGAGGCTTCTTTGTGCATTGCTGCGAGGGTTTGGAGTGCGTGCATGTGAGCAAGTGAGGAAAAGAAGTCATCCCGGAAAGGCAATGCTAGGGGAGGTGCTCCAACACAGGAGGCTTTGATATCATATAGATGGGGGTTGATGGCAAAGGCTCCTCGCCAGTTGGCGTTGCTGGTGAGGAAAAGCCCTACTCTCCAAGAACTACGATGGCAGAAAGAATGGCAGGCTGCAAGTCTGAGTCTGCACAGGAGTCAAGGGACTGCACATGCAGAATTGATTTCCTGCCATTGGCAACCCACTGAACACGATCCAAGGTGGAAGCATTGGCAACATACATGCCGGCAGATCGAAGTTGGTCACGGACTGTGACAGCAGCTGAGAGGCTCGAAGTCATGATGATGGTGGTGGTTAAGAGGCAGATGGCCATTCGGATGACTGGCACAAGTCTATATAGTAGCAGGGAATCGGGCCTTCAAACACTATAAGTGTAATTGGGGAGTGCATGGACTGTCGCTTCATGTGGGAGGCGATTGGAGTGTTGCAAGTAGAAAATGGAGACATGGGGGTGAGGTGGAGTCTGCAAATCCTTGGATGCAACATTTTCCACACACACGGAAAGATAATTGCCAAGTGTATGCAGGTTAGTATACAGGCTAGTCGATGTGTGCTGAGAACGAAACATTGCGAGTTACTAAGCAGGAGATTGGAGGTGCACGGACCCATAGTTGGTACAAGAAGCATAGAATGAGTGTCCAATCATACACAGCCCTCGGAATTGAGAGATGTAGCAAAAATTTCAGATGATAATTGCGGGAATGTACTGATAAACATTCTTGAGAAGCGCAATTAGTGGTTTGTCGGGCATTCGAGTAAGGTTGAAGAGGACACAGGTTGGCAGAAAGCCTTGGAGCAATGGTCCAGAGAACTCCATGAAACTCACTCTCTGAAACAACCCAAAAGGTGGCAGCGTCAACTGGCACTCTAGGGAATCGAAGACTAAGTGGGACACACTGAAAGCGCTAGCAGTCGGTTGTGGAGGTGATCTCTCTTGCTGACTATGGGGGAAAACCAAGATAACTAAACTGGAGTTCTCTGGCTGGGACTTGCACCCTTATATACTACTACATGTGTTTGTACATATTTGTACCAGATCTACCGATGACTGTTCTAGAATATTCCGGTATCTAGTGGCATGAGGTAGAAGTGTGCATCAAGCACGGCCATGAAATGGAAGAGAAGTAAAACATAATGCAACCACATGGCAGTGGCAGAATGGAAAGGAAGTAAGACATAGCCATGCCCTGCACGGGGATTAAGGAGGTGAGGAGTGCATGAGGCATGGGTGTGAAATGAGGAGAGGGGCATAGGGACAGCATGGCTGTTCATATGTTAATCTGATAAGATAAAGGAAAGAGAAAAACGACTAAGTCCATTAGGACGCTGTTCAGGCGTATCAAGCCGTAACACTCTCTCCTCTCATCTCATGAAAGATGGATGAAGACCTGTATTCGCAGCTGATGAAACTAACTTGTTGTGAAATCCTGGATTTGGTGCGAGACCGTTGCAGAGTCTCTTATGTGGCTTGTGGGCGCCAAGAGATGATCATAAACGAGGTAATTCGCTCAGCCTCCACAGAAATATTGTTGGAGCTGGTAGAGTTGGCACACAGCAAGGGTGGCACTGCAAGAGGATGTGCAGGAAATAAATGAAAATGTACAGAGGAGGAGGATGGAAGATGTACCCGATTCCACAGCGATATAAGTGATGAGGAAGATGACAACTTGCAATTACCTTCTGAGAATGAAGAACAAGAAAGATACAAAGCATTTTTATGAGGCAATGGATATCTCTCAGCTTCATGGAATCATATGTGGATGTTGTGGGCATGAATGTGGTATCATGGATGAAAAGATATCAGTTGTCGAGTTCGGAGCCATTCCAAATCGGGCACAGTTGTCACCATTGGTGCCACACCCTGCTCATGACCTTTATGAAGGTGAGTGAGAATGCTCATGAATAGCCGCAATGCTGTTGATGAAAAAATAGGAAGCCTATTGGAACCCAAAGGGATGTTCCGAAATGAGGAAAATGTCCTGCACATGAACTTGTGTTCACTCTGTAACAGCCAATTGCGGGAGAAGAAATGCAAGGGTGCACCTCAATTGGCACTCGTGAACAGGCTGTGGATAGGCCAGATTCCATGGCAATTGCAGCAACTGACGTTCACCAAGCAACTTTTAGTTGCTCTTGTTTACCCACATGTGTTCGTTTTCAAACTTTATCCGAAGAAGGGGGGGAGAGGGTTGGACATGGAGGACCTTCAACGAGGCATGAGGGGGAACGTCAGCATGTTCAAAATCAATAGTGAAGCAATCATCGACATGTTGGAAGGTCATTTGATGCCTCGTCCACCTGAAATCTTGGTGTCGCTTATCACCATAACCTTCATTGCTGTAGGATGCGTGTCGAAGCTCTGGCTACGATCCCTCTTCCGTGTTTGGAGACGAAACGTTGCACGTGCATTACAGTGGTTGAAAGATAAGAACCCATGATATTATGGCAACATTGAAATTGACGCACAGCATTTGAATAGATTTCCAGAAGACAACGTCCCTGCAGAAATCATGAGTACAGTTCAACAAACAGAAGAAACAGACATCATCAATGAAGAAGCTCAAGGATATGCACCAGTGGAAGACAGTTTCGAGGGGCATGACAATGGGGCCCATTGTGAGGCAGAAGGTAAGCAGATTTGGTGATGATCTGAGGGCTGGACAATTTGGAGGATGAAGACAAGGAGGGAATGTATGCTATCAGACATGGCCGTCACCCAGTCTGTGACTTCAATACAAAAGATTCAATGTCTCAGGGTAGCAACAACCTGTTCGAGAAAGCCTTTCCATGTCTGTTTCCCTATGGATTAGGCGGACTAGAAGGAAATTGATCAAGAGGAGTCAATCTTCAAGAACATGCTCAGTGGGCAATACGTTATCACAATCGACACTTCCGACAACATGAAACCTTTCTGTTCCTTGTCTTTGGAATAATGCAGCACAGAGAGGCATTGATGTCAGCGCGAATTGAAACAATGGTGTCTGTTTTTGAAAGAGATGCAGACATTTTCCAGAATCTTAGCTCTTCCTCGCTTGTTCAAGCTATACAGTGAGAGGATGCTCACCAAATTGATGATGATCCCAGTGTTCGTATGCCGAAGAGACATGTACGGGTGGTGTCTGCCCGTGTCCAAGGATCAGATCAAAATTGGGCTCAGTTTTGGAGTCAAATTTGGTCGACAGCAATCATTGAAGGGCCTCCAATGTTGTGGATCACCATAAACCCATGTGATTTACACGATCCCATTGTGCAGGCGAGTACAATTGAAAGTTGCAACAATGATGGTTAGTAATGTCAGGGTTGCCAAGGTATTGGTGGGAGAGCAGATCAGCAGTTTGAGGCTGGCCAAGCCTGTTGGACTGAACAAAGAGCAAAGGGTGCTGAATGTTGCACGTGATCCATATGCATTATCATAGTTTTTTCATTTCATAATCAAGATGGTGCTTGAAACCCTGTTTGGTATATCGTCAAGTGCTTTCTCAGTTACAGCTCGAACAGGAGTTGTGGGAAAGGTGTCAGCATATTTTGGAACAGTGGAATCACAAGGGAGAGGAACACTCCATTTACACCTCCTCGTGTACTTGCAAGGTTCTCCTTCACCTCAAAGAATGCAACAGCTACTAGCTGATCCTGTGTTTCATGAGAAGGTAGTTTGCTTCATGCGATCAATGATTCATGCAGATATTCCTGGGCTGTCCTGCAAAGAAGACTTTCTGCAGGTCCCAAATGATGTTGAAATTGCATGGACACGCCCACCCGATCCGAATCAAGCCAGGGGGATTATCAAGATCCACTGCGAGATCTTGAGCTATGGGTGGCCCACACAAAACAAATCCATACATGCTCCTATCATCGGTGTCTCACAGTTCACAAAGATGGACATTATCAGTGTAAATGGCGAGCACCATTCCCATTATCAGATGTTGATATTGTCTGTCCAGATGGTAGTTGGCAAGTCAAGCGCACATTCATGTATGTGAATGGCTGGATGCCCACACTGACCATCAACTTATGGTGTAACAATGATTGCAAACTACTCACAAATGGTGCTGACACCAAGAACATCTTGTTCTATGCAGTTTGATCCTACCAAACGAAAAAACAAGGCAAAAATTACAATCTATCTGCGGTAATGGCCAGGGCCTATGGACACCATATAGAGTGGTTGTCAAATACTGCATATATAGAAAATCTACGTGATTGACAGTGGTTGCTCCTGTTTTGTCTAGCACACGTGATAAACCAACAGCAAGAATTGGCAGCTCTGATGGTGATCACATACATCATGGGTTGGGGCAACATTGTATGATCTCACCGATATTCCTCCATCTTCTGTGCAACCTTCCAACATGCACTTTGTTGTGCCTTTCCATCCTTATGTTCAGATGACAGGGCACAGGAGGACCACTAAGGGAGGAGTGACACCACAAGCAATGTACGTTCCTTGCTCCTTTCTAATTGTAGATACTATCATAATGTGCAAATTCATCAACAGGATCCAAATGTCTCCCTTGAACGGACCGAGACAGGAGCATTGCACGTCAAATCACAATTGACTGATTATGTGTGTCATGGGCAAGCCTTTGAGAAGTCAAACATCATTTCTTACTTTACGGATTCATACAAAACACGATCAACTCCCACAACAATCTTTTGTGACACGAAAGAGTGTTGCACACAAAATCTCGACAACAAAGCCACCCTGGCACAAAGATTCACTATACGAATGACCATCCTAACCACACCACAAGACATCGTGCCATGCATTCAGTATGCCACAACAATCTGCCCAACTTCATAGGTCCCTACTTTCTGAGGCGAGACAAAGAGCATACCTCCGACATATATTTCGCTTCAATGTTAATGCTGTTTAAACCTTGGCGCAATCTCTGCAGTGACCTCAAAGGGCCCTCTGATACTTGGAGGCAAGCATTTGAGGATTGGCTTCTAACAACAACCAACAAAATACGGAGAATGTTGGAAAACATCCAATACTACTATGAATGCCAACATGTAGAAATCGACCCAAGCTCTCAGTCAGAACCACAAGAAGGACATTCTATTTCCACGGATTTCAATGAGGTTGAAGAGGCGGTGGATGCCACTCAAACTGATGAACCAACATCAGTCAATGAATTGCCCACACTGTCGAGAGAAGCAATCCATGGGAGAGTGGCCATCCAAATAGGTCAAGAGCAAGGCATATTTCCGGTCTCTCAACAGACATTCCCATCAGGTCACATTTTCCCATCCAGAAGATTGGTTACCAGCCAGAACGTTGTGGAAGAGTGGAGAAGGGAATTGGAAGTTATGAACAATGCTGATGACGAAGAACCGTGTTCAAATGATCACTTTTGGGGTGACTTGCCACCACCAGACATAGTTCAGTTTGATGCCGAGCTTGCAGATCACCACGACAGCCAATCAATGTCTGCCACACCCTCAAATGAAATTGTCACTGAACACTCTGTAGCAGAAAGCTTTTTAACAGTTGACCAACTTCGAGCATATGAAATTATTACGTGGCACCTAGACAAAACCCTTGCTGGTCACAATCCACCTCCTTTGCAACTAATTGTCAATGGAGAGGGTGGCACTGGTAAATCAAAGTTGATTGAAGCTGTGACAGACTATTTCAGTACAAGAAATTCTGAACATCTGCTGGTCAAAATGGTGTATACTGGCATTGCTGCCTCCCACATCCAAGGAGTAACATGTCATGCAGCGGCTCTCATCAACAGGACTGACAAAGCAATAACAAGCAAGAGGAAAGCAAGTCTTCAAGATTTTTGGTGGCCAGTCATGTATGAAATCATTGACGGGTTCTCCATGCTAGGGAAGACATTCATAGCAAAACTCTCCCGTAACATCACCATCAGAAAAGCGAACTCTTCAGCAGAAGCAGTGGAACATTCATTTGGCAGGACAAGTGTCATCCTAACAGGAGACAAACATCAGTTTCCTCCTGTGGCGTGTGCACCCAACAAAGCATTATACTTTCCGCCTTCCATCTCTCAAGACATGCTGTTGTGTCAAATAGGACGGTCGTTGTATGAAGAATTCTGCATGGTTGTAACCCTGAAGCAGCAGATTTGTGTAGTTGACCCAGTTTGGATTGATCTCCTCCACCATCTTTGTCATGGACAATTCGAGCCACATCATGTTAAAATATTGGAAGACATCTGTCTCACGAATCCTCGCTGTCCTCGTCCTGATTTCACACAACCGCCTTGGAATTCTGTCGTTCTCATCACCCCTCACCATGGAGTTCACACTGAATGGAACCATTACGCATTGATGAAGCATTGCAGTGAAAACAATCAACAAATGTTTATTGTTTCTGCAGATCACTGGATGGCCCGATGCTCACTAAATCCAGTGGAACTGCGTGCATTACACACCCGCAATCCCTCTTCAAAAATGGAGAATAATGAGCTTCCAGAAGTTCTTGAGTTGGCAATCGGTATGCTGGTCCTTATAATGCAGAACCTCCACATGCAATTTGACATCACAAATGGGACCTGGGGTATGCTCGTCGACATCATCTTACATGAACATGAACGTATGCCTTCCCAATCTGAAAATACAATTCATCTGCAACACCCCCCCACTTTCGTCCTTGTGCAGCTCAACTGTACACACACACCTTGATTCGGAACAGAATCAGAATCAGTTGTCCCAATTTCTCCCATTCAAAAGAGCATTCATCTTCAGCTGAATGAAAATTGCAAACAGATAATGCGTAACGTCATGCAAACACAGCTCTCTATTACTGCAGCATATGCTCTCACTGATTATCGCTCTCAAGGGCAGACACTTTCTACTGCCATTCTTGATCTCGCTCCTCCACCTACTGGCAAACTGAGCTTGTTCAATGTGTATGTTGCATTATCTAGGAGTTCTGGTCAGGAAACAATTTGTCTTCTTCGCAACTTCGATGAAAAGGCTTTCATGGTTCCTCACCTACCAGAACTAACAGCTGAAGATGAACATTTGGCTCGACTGAACCATGACACCACCATATGGTGGCCAGCAATGAAGGAGTCCAACATGGAGGACTCTCATGAGTCAAGAGCAGGTCAGGGACTTGGGAGAGTAATAGAGTAACACCAAAACAGTATCATGTGTATGCAGCAAACGATGAATTGTTGCACAGACTACTCAACCAACCCACTACAAACCACAGATAACTGGTGTGAAAAACCCTCCACACCTATCAACGCACCCATACCTTGATTTTACCGACAACAACAAGACAGAATAATTTTCAGGATGTTGCGACACCTCTCTCCCATTCCAGGCTCCATATCTTCCATCTGTTGTAGCTGTGTCATTGACATTGGACCTAATTCTGCTCTCTCTTCGACTTCCAACTCTTCTTCAGCGATTTTTCTGTAATGAGAATTAACAGATTCGGTTGTGGATGAATCAAGGGGAAAGGAAGTAGTAACCTGTCCACAACAAACTTCAATGCGTCCATGTCGGAATCCTTGATGAGTTTATCCGACACTGCACCCTCTTCACAGAGAGTCAAGATATACAGCTTCCCCCCCATCGATTCGTCATACACGACCGACTGATCATGCCACAAGGAAATGAGGGCAGGCGGCATTCTATCAAGGTCACAGGTAACATCCTGCAAGAGAGTGCTGCTGATGCTGACAAGTTTGTTGACGTCAAAGACAATGCCAGTGGAGTCTCTGGCAGGTTCAACAAGTAGACAAGTTATTGTCCCCATGATGACATTGCACCTGAAAATTCCCTTTGCATATGTGTCTTGAGACAAGAACAACACTGAATCAGCATGGGATGTCATTCTGTCAGAACCAAAGACTGAGTGGGAAGGCAAATGATGAAAGGGAATCACTGTCTCCCCTGGTTATCACTGCATGTTGACATCATCCAGTCATGAATGTGACCAGATGACCTATGATGTCATTCGTGTCCCCAGTGCATGCGCACCTCCATTCAGGTCAGACTGAAACTGGCCTCAAGGTGTGTCATGCGACCACTGGAGGCTGAGTTATGTATCCTGTGCAGAGCTCCACTCGTCCGGCCCGTCTGACCGGCACTGTTGTGATGGTGTTGATGACAGCCGCATTATGGCATAGATTTCCTTGTCTTGCTGGGAGGTGCATTTAGGGCACAACAATATGGGTGGATGGACTGCATGTGCACGTGGAATGTCAATGTTATCGTTGATTAGAAAATTTTGTATCAAAGACCAGCCACCTGACAACTTTATAGGGCACGTGCTTCGTGCTTCACGTGTGTGACGATAACACTCCCGACAATTTACCTTGCAAGCAAGGTAATGTCCATATTTGGATATATCTGATATGATATTTTGGTAGACAGCTTCTTTGCTTCACTATACATGTTCCCTTGTCTCTACTGTATGCATGTCTAACCTACTTGTATGGGTACTAGCATTCCATTGGCCTCTCTCCAGCACCTTTTCTGTGTTCCAGGGACACAGGATCCACAATAGAAGCACATTTTTCATATTTTACATTACACTCCTTTATAGGGCAGGAGCAAAACGAATGCAAATTCTGTGATGGTGGACCTTTGCATTATATCTCTACCCATCTCCCATGGACTTTCTGGCACTCTCAGGACATTGTGGAAGCTTAGAATAATCAAAGAAACATCTGGGAGGCGTGGGAAAAAGAGAAGCCACTTAGGAGATTTGCCACAAAAGATCAAAACACATATTGTAAATGATCCCCTGGTCTAATAAGCCCTAATATTGGCTCATCTGCACTGTTAGATTCAGTGCCAGCTTTCTATGATGTCTGATCTTGCTGATGAGCTTTGGATTAGGTGTGACCAGCTTGAGGTCTAAATCCGCATCAATTGTTGGATACCCATAGTGTCAATACATCTGTATCATGGGACGATGGATGCGTGAGGTGACTTAGAACTTGAGTGGATAAGCCCTTTGTGGGGGGCCAGGGATGAAGATTCAATTATTGGTCCCCTTCTACTACTTCAACTTTTATACTACAAGGATATGTCTCACATATATAAGCCTTGCTCTTGTCTATGCCAGTAAGGCTGAGCTGGGTTTGCTTGTATTTGTGCTAATAGGTGGTCACCGTACTCCAACACTCCCCTTCAAGCTGAGCGGAGGCCAAGTCCTTTTGTGTGGAGCATATGTGGCTGATGGGATAAGGCTTTAGTGAGAATGTTGGCGGTCATCTAGTTTGTGGGACAATATATGAGTGTTAGCCAGCTGAGTCATATTGACCCCCTCATATGTAGATTTTTGAGATCAAAGTACTTAGCTCGCTTGTGGAATTGGGTGTTTGTCACGATGGCGATTGCAGATTTGTTGTCGCTATACAGGATCATGGCTTTCTTTGGTTTGTAACCGATCTCTTTATAGAGATTTCATAGCCAGATTATGTCTTTTTCAGCGTGCACCATCGAGTTGAATTTGGCCTGTACAGTTGAGAGCGTGGAAGATAATTCCTTCTTGGAGCTCCATGCAATAGTGCCACCGTTCAGGATAAATACATTGCTGCTCGTCGACGTTAAGTCATGATTGGTCACGAAACTTGCGTCGGCGTATCCATAGAATTTGCTGTTCGTAGCACCTTTCGTATACGTGATTCCAAGCTCTTTTGTTCCTTGTAGGTAGCATAGGACTTGTTTCACAGCGGTCCAGTGTACCATATTTGGGTTATTGTTGAAGGAACAGAGCTTGTTAACGGCGTATGCAATGTCAGGGTGAGTTCCAATGGCAGTGTACATGAGTGATCCTGTAAGTGACATGTAGTTCCCACATTGGGATGCCGCTGGTGCTGCGCTCAATTCACAGGGTTTGAGTTTGGTGTTCAGGTTGAGCAGGGTGGACACAGTGTTACTGTTCGCATTGAGTATTTTTTGAGTATACTTTTGTACTGGGTTTGTTGCATGGTCAGCATTTCCTGTTCTCAATTGTGCGTGAATTCTAGCCTGATGAGCTTGTTTGGTTTGCCTAGGTTGGTAATGTTGAATAGCTTCATTAGGTCATTTTTCAACTTGACCATTTTACCTTTGCTATTCATGAATAATAATAGATCATTGACCCAGACCATTATGATCTCAATGGAGTTTCCCTCACGCTGTATATAGACGCAAGGGTCCATATATAGGCATTTGAACCTGATTCCGCTGAGTTTCACATTGAGTTCCTTGTTCTACTCCCAGCTGGATTGCTTTAGTCCATATAATGTTTTAATTAGGTGACATACTCAGGATGTACCATTGCTATAGCCTTGGGGCTGGTGCATGTAGATGGTTTCTTTTAGCTTCCCATTTAGATAAGCACCTTTTACATCCATCTGCTGAATTTCCCAGTCCTCAGCCACAGCAAGCACAAGAATTGCCTATATCATCTCAAGTCGCACCACTGGGGAGAATGTTTCATTAAAATCCATGCCAGGCATTTGGCTAAAGCCTCTGGCCACTAGAAAGGCTTTGTATTTCTGTAAGTTTCCATCTTTGTCGTATTTTCTGACAAATACCCATTTATTAGTTATGGGTTTTCTGTCCTCGGGAGCATTGACGAGCTCCCAAGTGCCCATTCACTGTAGCATCTCTAGCTCAGTCTGAATGGCTTTTTCCCATTTGGGCCACTCTGGTGAGCTCATTGCTTTTTTTAGTGACTTTGGATCCCTGCCACTTATATTTGTTTCAGTGAATGCAGTGTAGATTGCAGCAGCCGCTGTTGACACTGATTTTTTGCAATCGGTTATGTCATTTACAACATCTTTGTCATCATCATTGATGGGACTCAATCCAGGTATGTCATCTGTGTCCTGGACTTCCTTGACTGATGCTCGACAACTATCTTTGTCAGGTTCTTTTCCATCAGATCCTGTCTGGCCAGGTGCACTAGATGGGCATGGTACATCTTTTGGCTTGTCTACCTGACATTTTTCATTGTTATTTATAGACGAACTCATTTCTTGGTTGTTTCGCTGACTTGGGCTAGATGTTATTATATTATTGGGTGCAGGTATGTCCACTTTATCCCCTTTTGGATGTTTACTAGCTCTCATCCCAGCTTCATCTGTCAGGTTTCATTTCAGTCTGCTTTAGGCCTGCGTTTTGAATGAGTTGGGCTGAGGTTTGCCCTTATCCCCTTTTTCCCCCTCAAACTGTTGTTCGGCAAGAGGTGAGTTTGTATGCATGGGCCAATGGTACTCACAACTGACTTTAACTATCTTTTTAACAGCATCATAATATTTTATGGTGCAAGGGCCTTCCTCATACCTAATGAAGGTATGTCTTTTTGCCTTTTCATCCAATTTCGAGGGATTTAAATCCTGATTGAGAATCCAAACAGGACACCCAAATTCTTGGATAAACAAGATGTCTGGTCGCTTGCTGGACCATTTCTCGTACGATGTTTTATCAGGTATGGCACATGAATAGGCACGATTTTGAATATATGTGGCGTGACTCATAGCTTCTGGCCACGCATGGCCTTGCCATTGTACAGGGCCTTATTCATGGTGAAGTATGTGAAGAGGGTGAGCACCCATCAGAGGGTGTCCTCAGAGTTGCCAGAGAAGTCATTGGGTGATCTGGCTTTGAGCTTGGTAGGATGAGCTACAGGGTCATACATAGAGATGTCAGGATCTGCAGGAGTAGGATGGCATGGTGGGCATGGATTACAAGGGTGGGGAATCCATGGAGGAGGTGTGGGACAGTCAGGGCCAAGGGGAGGGAAGAGCAGTGAGTAGCCAGCAGACAATGGAGGACATTGTGTGGGCAAGGTGGTGGTGATGGTGAGATTGGTGATAATGGAGGTGGTAGCAATAACTCCCAGTTGGAGGGGTGGCAATAAGAAGGTCTTGTGCTCCAATTTGGAATCAGATGGAACATGGATTCCTTTGAAGATAGAGGAAATGTTGGGCAGTGGGGTGCTCTGCTGAATAGCAGGAGTGAAGGGAATGATCTAGTTCTTTTGTTATACTAGGCATAGAACTCAGTTATAGTGCACACTCAAGTGTAGTGCGAAGACACATAAAGAGGAGTTGGACTCAACAGTGAGTCAATGATGACAAGACTCAGATTAGGCAGCTCACAAGTGGACTAGCTGGGTGACCAAGTAGCAATGCTGGATTGCATAGAGCTAGATAGGGAGCTACAGTGGGAATGGTGCTACCTATATAGTGAAACAAGATGGTGCTATAGAGCTCTACTTAGCTCTAGGTTGGGATCTTGACTTTCCAAGGCTTTCTAGCTTTGTTTCCTGTGCTCAACCAGTCAGGACTGGTCCATATTACTGATTTCCAGAGTCCCAAGAACCTAGTTCCCATGGTAGACTGGCCAGCCTAACTTTATTCTGCTTTTAATAACATTCCTTTCAACCATCATATGTTTATTGAAATTTGGTTACTTACTATTTAGTGTTTTGAACCTTATTTACAGTAACTACACAGTCCTGGGCAATTCCTGGACTATAAAGAGTTTGTACTTCACATTTTGAATGCATCTTTCCACACCTATTCAATCTCCTAAGCCTCAGGTACTTTCCCCTTCATCTTACCACATGTCTGAGTCCAGTACAGGGCTCATTGACCACCTCCTGCACTTCCAACCAACTGGTACTCAACCAGTCTAGTTTCCTGCAGTGCGGCCCACCTTTGGCGACCTTGTAAACACCTTCTCCTCCTCTCCCCTTCCACCTGAGCCATCACTGACCTGTTTAGGGCCCTCTTTGGGAACAAGCCTATTGCACCTCAGACCCACACACATCTCCTGGCTGTCCCACCACAGTCTGGATTGTTGTTCTACAGCACATGGACCAAGCTATGCTACAGCAGGGGAGCAAAGATCACTAAAAGTAGAAGCACAGCCGAAGGTGATACGAAGGAATAAGGAGTGTGACCAAGGGGTGAGTGGCTACAGAAAAGGAAACCTAGCCACAAATGGAAAGGTGTATGTGTGTGCCCATATGGGGATAAGGGAACAGTCACTAACCACTGAGAAAGGAAACTACTGTCCTATGTCCATAAAGGGAAAGTCAACAGAAAGGGGGTCTGTCCTGACTAGGTGAGACCATTGAGGCTGACACCCAGGCCATCATGAAGGTGCAGGCAGCCCTCCTGCACTCTAGCTGTCAGTTTGGGGTGAGGAGGCCCTTGAGTTGGAGGATAGGTGGGACACTTGGAGTTACAGGGAGATCTGATCTGGGATGATCTCTCAGAAATAAGGGCTGAGGATGAGGATGCATGGGAGGAGGATGTGGCAAGGATGCAGGTGGACGATGAGGGCTCCCACATCTTGGTTGCTGGTCTGGTAGAGGAGGTGTTGGGGAAAGTGTTGGGGGAGTTGAGGCTGGAATCCATGGTGTAAAAGAAGTACATAGATAGACTTCTTTTTAATGTATAACCAGCAAACTTCAGGTGGTTGTACAGTGTGATCAAGAGAGGTTCAGAAATCTGGGGAAAGGTAACTCAGGGATGGATGAGGGCTCAGAGAACACTGGAACTTGATACTGAACATACACTCTAGGTTAGAGAAGTCATCAGAGGTAGTTCAATCAGCAAGCTCAGAGGAGTTTTGGGGTAGGGTAATGGAGTTCAGGGAATCTCAGGGGTGGATCTAACCACAGGGAGAGTAAAAAGTGTCATGGGACAAGCAAGTGTGAAGTCCCTATTCCCCTTTCGGCCAGACATGTCAAAACGTGGGTCAGACTCCTGGCTGAAACTCCAGAAACTCAGAGTTCACTTGGACGTGGGACTTGGCCTCAGCTTATGTGCTGTGCCCTTGTTACAGTTTGGGTCCCAGAGGTCGGAAGAGGTCGGGTCGGAGTGTCAGAGCAAGGTGGTAGCTCAGACAGTGATCAAGACAGTGAACGATGAGGAGGGAACAAACTTGAGGTGTTGGGGACGAGAGGAATCCGTTCCAAACAGGCAGGAGGATGTCAAACACAATGAGGAGAGTATCAAAGTTAACGGGAGTCAGTCTAAGTCGACATGGGTGTGTCTAAGTCAATATTCGAACTAAAGTACAGGAGGGTAAATGAAGGGTATTTATACTAAAGGGGAAACTGCAGAAACACAAGAGGAACAAGATTTCAGGGCAGTGTTCTGGAGCTATGAGAATGCTGAGTGGTGGTAACACTGCCTCAGAGGAACCTAAGATCTGAAGATCCGAAAGGGGTTAATAAAGGTACAAGAATGTAGAGAAGACGAAAGGGGATATATACTCGGAAGCTCGGAAACTCAGATGTATGTTAGTTCTGTGTGTACAGAGGGTAAAGGGAATAATACAGGGCCGGAATTCCGAAATCTCGGAGGAGACTCGGAGCTAGACTTGGGGGAATACATATTACTCGGGTATAAGGAGGTAAGTGGACCGGCTCAGGTTTAACTTGGGGAACTCAGGAATACTTGAGAGTACTTGGGAGTACTCAGGGATAACTCGGGGATCATATGGAAATGACTCAGGAATGACTCAGGAATACCTCAGGGATTCAGGTAGAGTTCAGGATACGACAAGACACCCCAACATCTCATTGTCAATGAAAATGTTCATCACTTGAGAAACAATTTCATCTTGAAACACAAATACCATGCACTCTTGGAATTCTGAGGGGGAATTTGTAAATCCAGTGGATAGTGATGTGATACGTAATAAGCCCAATGGGGTTAGAAAGGCTGTTACATATATCATGGCTTGCCTCATCCATTTTTCTGGCATCAAATCCCCAATACAGGTCTAATATTGTAAAGCATTTTCCTCCCAGAAACTGGTCCACAAATTGATCTAGGTTGGGAGGAATTGAGGATCATTTCAGGCTTATCACCTTCAGCAGTTGAAGGTCATGTACTATACAAAGTTTTTGTTTGGCTTCAATCCAGGTGCAGAACCATCATGACCGATATGGCAATTGGCAAGGTGCATATACCCCTGCCTTAATCTTGAGGCGGAGTAGTTCTATGACCTTATCCCTGAGTCCAGGTGGGATGGGTATGTTTCTTTCTTGCCATGGTATATGTGGTACATGTGGAATCTTATAGGGACTAAAGTAAGTCTCTTTCAGTGTTCCATGGTGCTCATCTTCAAAGGCAACGGCTGCTTCATTTTTGATGAGTACATATATGAATAGTGCACATTCCTCAGGCCACAGAAACTGGTGTTTCTTCATATCTTCCAACAGTTTGTGGATATGTTCCTGAGTGAATTTGACTGTAGGCTGGTTTTCACCAAAGTGAATATCTAAAGGTGTTAGTGTGGTCAATGGGTCATAAGGTATGGTTCAGGTAACCTTGAATTTCTGAGGTATGGGCTGTGATATGGGTCTAATACGTTTATTAACCCGTTTATAAGCTCCATAGCTCTGGACATGTGAATGCTCAACAGACCGGGTAAGTTTACCTATGGTCTGTGCATCAATATTGGTGGGTAAGTGTTTGCACTCATTCCAAGTAGGATAATGTGTATTGCTCATTGTGGTCAACTGGTTGGTAGATTTTTCAGAAGCTAGTGTGTTGCTAATTGGTCTTACAATTCTACGATGAAGATGCCAAATAGGACACAATCATAATCGTACGGGGTACTGCGTACGTAGCAGACTTCTGTCTTCAGTTAGGATCCTGCGTTAGTTAGCAGTCTTCCTGTTTCACAGGGTAGTAGGCTGGTTCAACAGCTAATCGTACTGTGTCAGTTTGGCTGATGCTTAATCTAGCAGCTGATGCTAAAGCTAGTTGGGCTTACACTTCACTCAGGTTAGCACGCTAGGGTCAATGAGTATGAGGTACTGTGCTTGGACAGACTTCACACACACACACATCAGTGCAGTTGGGAAGGTTCAAGTAGTGATGACTTATATGGTCTTACGATAGGCTTGTACTGCTGCCAATCATTTGCTAGTTGATACATATTCCCTTATGGGCTACACAGAAAGTAAGGTACTTCATAGCGTGTATAGTAGGGGGGTGGATGTAGGAAGGGTGGCATCAATGCTTCTCGCGAGGCCAAAGGTCATCTCAGACTCTAAGGTCTGATCATCAGTGGGGTCAATCATCGAGCAGGGTTTACATGCCTTGCTCAGGTGACCATCAGTATCGCTAGGGCAGTGGTAGGAGTCTGATTTGGGTGTGGAAGTAGCCCATAGTACCTGTTGTACGGTTAGTAATTGCACTTGATGTCAAGAGGAAACTGTATGAAGAAATGGCCTGCCTCAGCCAGTGAGAGAAATCAATAGGAGGGGAGAAAGTCCACCTCAGGAATTATTTATAGCCTGGCTGGGTATTTATTAGCCATATGTAACCTATTAGGGGTTCTCGGTTAGCAACTGAATGCTCTCAGGCGCAAGATTGCAAGCAAAATTAAGTACGGGCATGGTAACCATGTGTTTTCCCTATTTGGGATGGGGTTGATCCTAATATTACTTAGGCACACATTTTGTATGGCCAGTTCGGATTGGATCTCCTGTGTCCATATTTGTACTTAAATATACTTTGTACCGATAAGGTCAAACTACTTTAGCTTGAGTTTAGATCAGTACCTAATTCTCATGTCAGCAGTACTCAGTATCTAGTGTGTTTACCTGTGCCTTAAGCTTGGTCTATAGAAATAGCACTTATTGGGCACATGACGAGGCCTTCAAATCATTTTGATTCTGGCTACACTAATGGTACACACACAGTTGGGTTCAAGTACCCTCCCGGCGCTGCCAAAGTGCCAGGTACATCATGGACATATTGTACATATCAACTCTCAAAATAAATAAGAAAAAAAGGGGGGGCATACTACAAGTCTTCAAGAAATACAAATCTTTGCCCACAGTGTTGGGCGGTAAGTAATGGTACAAGCAAGGTAACACAAACAATAACCTTGTGCTCGAAGTGCGGGATTTTTCCAAAAATTCAAAACATGATAATACTCCTAAATAAGAAGTGGGCGGAACATGAGGTGGCACTACAGTGTCGGCATCACTGTATTGCTGATAGAATTCTTGCTGCTTGATATGTAGTTTGTCGGTGTTCGTGATAATATCCCCTTGAGTCCCGGTACGAGATCCTGCAAAGGATGTGGGGTCCTTGAGGTGGAACTCATAGAGCAACTGTGTGATGACGTCTTCATCAGGAAGGGGGGTCTGTAAAATGAGGTCAACAACTTCGGCAAGCTTGGTCTCACCATAGAAGTGAAGTAGACCATGTGGAGTGTAGGAATCCCACCTCTTCAAGTGTGAAGAGGGGATTGGCAGTGGGGGCACGCTGTTGGAGGAATTTGCTGTGGTGGACGTATGCTGGTGCGCACGCAGTACCGTCTAGCAGGAGTATGTAGACCTTGTCTTCTTGGCACTCAGCGGCCTGTTGGGGGGTCAGAATGGCATGAACGGCATGCAATAAGTTGTAGGCATCAGTATGGAACCTGCACAGCTCGGGGAGCAAACGTAGGTAGTCAATGTGAGCACAGAATACCTGCAACTCATATGCTGGGGTATGGCCGAAATATATAGAAGGGGGGTAGTGCAAGAGTAGCTTGCTGTCCTTTGTGGTCTCGGTGTCGTTCATCATCTCCTTGACATACTGGGTAAGGTTGTCACAGAATTGCGTAGCATAGTGCATAACAGCCTCAACATAGTTTCCGGGGTAGGTTCCTGTAAATGGACTGGGGTGATATGAGGTGTTGTACTCGTTAGGCGGCTGAAAGCAGGTGGTGTGATAGTTACCACTTATGCTAAAGCTGGCCATGCCGTCGAAGTACCCATCTGTGAAGGGGATGGGTCTGAGCCTTGTGACAGTTTGAGTACGAAAGAGGCCTGGGTCAAAGTTCTCTATATGGTACAGATTGTATGGCTCTCGCTGTCCAATGGCAGCTGCATAGATAGTGGGATTGCTATGCAATGGCAGGTAGTCCAAGTTGGTGTCAGAATCTGGGGTGGTGTCGCAACTGTGAACAGAATTGGTGGTGCCAGTGTCTTCGCTGTCACTGTGGAGGGTACTGGCAGTAGTAGATGGGCTAATGGAAATGTACCCTCCCTGATTGGACAGGGAACTTTCAGGAGATGGTGCTAGGAGTGAACTTCCCCCAAAAGGGGATGGAGTTGGGCTGGGGAGTGGATTGCGCATCAGTGCAGGGTTCCCTCAACAGGGAGCTTATGAAGATGGGTCCCGTCCTCTTCATTGGCATGATCTTCTTCTTTGACATGGGCGAGGCAGCGTTGGAGTCAGCATACTTCTGCTAGGAGGGTGAGGAAAGGAGGAAGGGGATTGATAGCAGAGGGGGGTTGGAGTGGAGTGCCATGACAGCGGAGGAGGTGATCAATTTGGATGTGGTAGGAGGTGAAGAAGGGGGCATCGAAGACGCCAGCTCAGCTAAACAGGGCGTAAGGCATGGGTGATGTGATCTTATGTCTGTTATTCAGAAGTGTCACTGTTGACAGATTTATGTGGCACTTAACCTTCTTGGCTCCAATGGGAGGTAATGTGGCTTTGATGATGTAAGCTGTTTTGTAGTCCGTTTGCACACCATTACCACGTGTTGCTGTGCGGCGAATTGAGCGGAGTTGAGTGCCAAGTAATTGGCAGCCCAATTACTGATTGGGGCATGAATGGCAGAGGCTAGGGGTCCCAAGCGGCTGAGTATTCATTATTGCATTACTCAGGGGGTCATTCCCATTTTGGGATATGTCACTCAGTATCAGCTCCACTACTAATGCTAAATTAGCTGATGCTGGTCCAGCACAGTGGCATGGTATATTGCTCGTGTGCCTTCAATTTCCTTTTTCAGAATCATGTGGCTGGAGCAATACTTCCATTGGAGTTGCTCAGTTCTCACTATCTTTTACTTCACTAAACCATAGATATGTTCTGTTAGTACGCTCGTCAATAGATACTGTACCATGTTTTCACATTGCCAGGGACATCCTAACAATACCACAGGAGGACAATTCTCAGACACCCAGACATTACCCCATGTCTTGAGTGCTCCGATCCGGATCTCTAAATTGGGATCTAACCCAATTAGGACATTATCGCCACCATTGGCATCACATAGTGACATTTTGACGTTGGTTACTTTCAGTACCTTTACATTGTTTCTGTACACATCATCCCTGATTATGTTAACCTGGCTTCCTGAATCTATTACAGCTATGTAGGTATTGTTAACTATCACTACTGATAGTTCTAGCAAAGCTTGTTGATCTATACTATCTCTGGCATGGTGTACCTGTACTGTGGGAGTTGCTGAAATGACAGGCACACCCTTTACCTTAGTTAGGTTGGCTAATGCTGTACTCAGATCATGGGAAACTCCGATTATCTCACACACTGTCACACCTGTCACTTTGATGTCAAGAAGTTTATCTAGGATGTCATATGGGTTTACCATCCAGGATATGGCTGTGCCCCTCATGCCACTCATTCTAGAAGCTTTGCATGGAGTTTCAATTTGGGTCTGGGGATATGTTTTAGGCTTCTGCTCAGGTACATTTTGTTGGTTACTTCCTTGCTCTTTCCCCCCACTATTCTCATGTGGGGGATCTCTCATCATGATGTCATGATCATTGTGTTCTCGCAGTGTGTTGTATGGGCTGTCATCAGGTTTGTGGTGGTGTATTGAGATCACTAGGACCTCGATTGTGCAGGTGTTGTTTCTCTTCATCATCATCTTGTTGGTCATTTGAGGTGGATGGGTCACTTCTGGTCGGATGGGATACAGTTTGTAGGTATGTGGTTTGTTCATCACGACCTCATTCTTGTTACTAACTCTCTGCTTTCTCTGTGGTATGCAGACACTGTCCATGACTTGTCGTTGAGCATCCTGCAAGTCTCGCGGGGTACGTTTGGTGCCATACATCCAGGCGTGGTGTTGGTGGTCAGTAGCTTGCCAGTTGTCTTCATGAGGTACATATTCAGTCTCATAATCATCATTGTCCTGGTCACTCACACACAGCACAGAATAATGCAATGCGCCTCGTCGTGGAGTGGTACGCTCAATCATCATGAAGTGAGTCTCACCTCGTAATTCATGGTTAGGTTCATCGGGCTGAGTCAGTCAGTAGTAGGTGTCAACTATTGTCTTTCCTTCTTGTCATCAGAGGGGTCATTGATCACCTGGCAAGCATATTCTACAGTCTTGATTATATGCTAATGCTCTTCTTACTACTAGGTCTCGGACTGCTTTGCAATCCCTCAAACCATGTTGGTGGCTTCCACAACCAAAACACAAGAAGGGGGGTAAGAGCAGAGGAAAATTAGATTGATCAGTAGTCATATGTAGTTACCTCAGGTCATATTACTGTTCAAGTAGTACCTTTGGTAGTTTGTCTTGTAGACCAATTGTTTGCAAATGTTGCATTGCTTTGTACTGGCTTGTCGCATACATCAGCTATGAGTGGGTTGAGTGACAGTGCCTTGAAATAGGCTTGGGTGTAGGTTGGGTCGGTAATCCAGAGTTGGCTCATTTGTTCTACAAGGGAGGTGATGTCAGGTTGGGACCTTTTAGTTACCTTGGGTTCTTCCTTGGGTTTAGGCACTTTGCTACCAAGGGCTTTGGTCTTAGTCCCTTGTTGGCCAATGGATTTAGCTCTTTCCTTGACCTTTTCATTCTTGGGCTTGTGTTCATACTCTGAGAGTTCACTTTCACTACTCTCAAGGTTAGTTCTAGAATCTGATTTGTCATCAGAATTGGTGTCACTCTCTTCATACTTTTACTTTGAGTATTGTCTCTTGTGATCAAACCTGTTTTGGTGTAGTAGTCTTTCCACAACAGGACTGATTTCTGCTATGGTAAAGGGTTCAGTTGTATTCTTAGCTGTATTTCCTGCTAAGAGGTGTGTTTCCACTTTATTCCTCATATTGTCAGGAATTCCAAGCCAAAAACTAGTTCAGTAATCCACATCTTGTATCACTTGCTCAGATCTGAGCCATTGTGCTACCACTGTGAATTTCCTAATGTAGGTCATCCAGTTGAATAGGGTATGTACGTAGACTCTTCTCGGCATACTTATGCACTAGTCGATCTAAGTCACCCAATTGGTATTGGAATTTGTCTCATTCAGCATTGTATAGATGAAGCAATTTCTGCTTCAGATCGTTCCAGCTGGGAACTTTGTACTCATCCAATGACTCAATCAGATGTGTGACTTCAGAGCTGCAATAGGTTGTAACTCCTTCACATTTGTCTTGGTTATTAGTGATTTGGCATTGCGTGAGCAGTCACTCGTAGTGGCAAAAAAACTCCTTTACTTTGGAGTAATGCCCCTTAAACTTCTCAGGAGCATCTTGGCTTCATGGAGTAGGTAGCATGGTTGGTCCAGCTGTACCGGAAACCATGATGTGGATGGGTAGGTTTGGAAGCTTTAGTATTACACCCCCTCGTGGTGGGCTCCAGTTGTCGTCTTTCTAAGCTAAGGCAACTCAGAACTGATATAGTTCCCCAGACAACTTTCCTAAGCTTCCATGGATGACAGACTATAAGCTAGGGAAATGATATTTCTCCTAGACGAATCAACACACAATTAAGGAGTATTGAGTCAGTGAGTAAACTTAGTCTCGCCAGTAATGTGGGTGGTTCGTCAATCTTCAATGATAGTTGAGGGGGATCGATATGGCTAGAAAGCTTCTCTTGTGGTCTGGTTGATATGATGGTGTGCTAATGGATAAGCACACAGATGGCTCTAGTAAGTCTTGTGGTTACTAGCACCAAGGATTGAGTTCGTTGAGAAGGTCGGGTGATTCGACTCTACCAAAGTGTTTCTAGGAATTGGTTGTCTAGAAAGGCAGTTTGGATGGATGTTGGGTCTTGCACAGCAGTGATGTAGGAATGTTATGTCAACAATTGCTTTGTGGCTGGTAATCTGAAGATATGTCCGGATGTTGGGTTGTCGTAAGTTTGCAGATCAACTGCAAGGTGGGTTCACACAAGTCTCTTAGTCACTTGGATTGGTTCAATAACACAATTCTATTGTGCACTAAGGAGTTGGCGAGATCAGGTCTCTATAGTGCAATTATCTCTTACCTCCTAGAGTGGATAGCAAGTACAGTGAACTTGACCGGTTCCTACTGTTGGGGATCTATTCCCTTTAGTTGCCCTCATGGGGCTTTCTCCCTAAAGGTGTCCTAACCTAACAGTGAATGTATCTAGTTCGGGGGTGGGAATCTGTCAGATACGGAATTTCCCCCTACTACTACTCAGCCTAATGTGAGAACAGGAAGGAAATCCCTGATGAAGGAAGAGAGAGAGGATTGCTGGCTTCCAGAACTCCAAGAGCAGGGCTTTGTCACAGCAGGACTTTGGCTTCAGCTTGTGTGCTACGCCCGAGTTTCAAGTCTAGTTGTCCCAAATGTATATACATAGTCATTCAGAACCTATCAGAGGGGAATGAAGGACCGGTGTGCTGATGAGGCGACACCAAGTCAGTCTGAGGGAACTCTGAGGGTTTGGGGGTGATAGGGGAGGTTGGTACTCAACGCACTCGGGAACAAGTCGGATAGACTTGGAGTGACTACTGAGCAGTGGTCTATGACCAGGGATGATGACGAGTATAGTTCTATTCAGAGCTCTAAGTCTGAGGTTGACTTAGGGGGAACAGATGAGAAGGTCAAGTGAGGAGTCGAGAGGACAAGTGGAATTTGGAGGGCATGGGTATAAGGACAGTGATGTGGTGACGAGGAGATGAGACAAGATAACACAATGAGATATTCGAACTGAACTTCTAGTGCTACAAAGTCCGGGTTTATATAGTACAATAGAAAGGCAGTGTCTGAAGGCTGAAAGTGGTGTGCTCGGGAGATGTACTAGTCTGAGCTATGGCAAGGTACAAGATCTGGAGGAATGAATGGGGGGCAGTACCCAAAGATCTGAGTGGTGTAAACACTGGATTTTTAAGGGCGAGCCTAGTACATGTGAGGTTAAGCGAGTGACAGGGTAACAAGATGATCAAGTCTAAATGGGGTAGTCCATATAAGGTCATACTTAGTCTGAGTGACCAAATGGTCTGAATGATCTGAGTGGTCTGAGGTGGGACTGAAGTCGGGGGATCAAGGATAGTCCAAGTAGTCCAAGATGGGACCGAGGTCAGGGGACTGAGGGTGAATCAAGTAGTCCAAGTGGTCCAAGATGGTCGGAGGTAGTCCAAGGTCGGGGTTGGACTTTGGTTGATTTCTGGGATATGACAGAATCACACAAGGGCCTCTCTTGGGTTTCCTGTGATGAGTTCCACTGATAAGTGTCTACTTGGAGTCTTTCTCCTAAGCAGTGACTGTCCCTGACACTTCCTGAGGTGGAGCTCTCTCAGATTCTACACAGAGTATGTTCTGTATATGAAGCAATAATTTTGGGGCCTGATCTGCTCTCCTTTTATAAGTAAATACATGAGGCTGTGTAGTTTCCTATCTAGGTCAGGCTATGTAGAAAGCTGACTAATGCCAAGGAAAAGCTGACTAATGCCAAGGAAAAGCTGACAAATGCTGAGAGAAAGCTTACAAATGCCAAGGAAAAGCTTACCAATGCTGAGTCCAATTGCCTGATTCAGCTCAATGGCTTGGTAATCATAGGCTTTGGCCTGCAGGCTTGGCCATGACTCATGATGACTCAGACAGGTCACATGACCAACTCTCTCTCTGGTACTTACAGGATGTTAAACAATAGATACAGTAGGTAGCTATTGGTAGTAACAGAGATATGGTTGGAGAAATTATTTAATTTCTCCACAACTGGTGGATGAAAAAATAGGGGAAAATGGTGGAAGGTACTTCATACTAGGCACTATCTAGCCTTACATTTTGGAGTGATTTGGACCGCAGGAAAGGGGCGAAATATCAAATCTCGGGTCAAGTGTATACAAGTACTATGTATATGTTACAATTTTGCTTCTCTTTCATAATGTGTTACTTCTAGTCTTTTCTCTCTGCTCCCACTCAAGTTGTTCATGTCCCCATCCGTCACTGACCTGTGTCTGCTCTTACCAAATGCTTTCAGTGTCATGATCTCAGTCACTATTGAGAGGATTGTCCACTCTACATTTGTCCCCATTGTCGTCAATCTGCTCCAGGACACCCCCTCTCCTCTTGCCCCACTACCCAATGCAACTCTTGTAGTCGATGGGGACATTCTGCTCGTTTCTGCCCAGTCTGAGTGTGCGCAGTTTGTGATCAACATGGGCATGTGGCAGACGACTGTCCTATTGAGACACTTTTTGTTGAACAGGCAACACACATTTATGCAGGTACCTCTTCCAGCCAGTCCAGTCCCATCTAATGGAGTGTTGATTGAGCCTGGAGCTCAGTGGTACGAAGGGGGTAATGTTACAATTTTGCTTCTCTTTCATAATGTGTTACTTCTAGTCTTTTCTCATCGCATTCACATCCTCTTTGGGATATGCAGGTATGATTACATCTCTATGCTTCTTGTCATTCATCCTTTCCACTCTTGTCTGTTTATTCTTTGACTTGTCCCCCACTGTTCTTGGTTACTACTGGAAGGGACTACTCTGTTCTATATTTGTTATCTCACTGCCATGGACGTTATCTCCACTGCTAGGTTCTCTTGTGCCTAGTACGTAGTTCCCATTACTCATCCTTCTCTGATGTTCTCTGATGTTCTTTGATGATGTGGTCCCATAGCATCCCTTTTGTATTTCATTTCCTTACACTAGTTCTATGCAATCTAGCATGACCTTTGTGTGCTCTCATCCTCAAGTCCCCTAAGCCCTTTGAGTCCCCTTTGAGTACCTTTGTCCCTCAAGCTCCTCTGAGAAACTCCTTATAATCCTAAGTTGTTATCTTGAGACATTGCAGCTCTTTGTGAGATCCTCCTCAAGGTAACCCTTGTTCTTGACCGCCGCAAAGGAACATCTCGTGTAACACTATACAAGCACTAATACAAGAACTCATGATTCATGCATCAAACTAGTTTGGTGTAGGTCACTGGGCATTAAGTCCTGGGGGTGGCAGAGGATGAAAGAGTGTTAGGGGCATCGAAGCGGTAGCGGTGAGCAGTGTGGTAGGCAGTAGCGGTGACAATTAGTTCGAGCAGTTCGAGAATCCAACCAAAAGTGAGTGTTTCAAGTACTGAGTACAGTGCTTTATAGTCCCAGGAATACCCGAGACCATCTGAATGCTGAAAGAAGTAACTAAGGAAAGTGAGGTAAGAGAGTAAAAGGAATGATAGAGTGTGGAACCTTAAAGATTACCACATGGGACCGGTCGCTGGTAAGGCCAACAAGGCCGACCAGTGCTCAGGGGTACTAAGAATAGAGATCGGATGAAGGTCGGTGCTCGGCCAAGTAAGAAAGGGGAAATACAAGTCCAAAACAAAAGAGGAGTAATGATAATGAGGGATGTGAAGGGAACTGGTCGAGGGACTAGTCATCACTGGTAGAGGTTGGTGATAGGTCAGTGTAGACCAGTACTGGTCTGTGTGGTATAAGAACTCGGGATAAGAGTGGTAAGTGAGGGAAAGGTGCCAAATGTATAGGTAAAGTAGAGATCCCAACCTAGGGACGCACTGCACTCTACAACGGTTCAACATATTGTGGTTCTACATGCCTGGCCACACAATGACAAAGCGAGATGCTCTCTCTAGAAGAGAAGATCACACTGTGGGAATAGAAGACGACAACAAAGGAATCATTGTTATCACCCTGGACAAAATTAGGACCACCATCCTTATCACAGACAATGGGGATATACTAAAACAAAAAATATTCAACACCACATGCCTCCTGAATGAAGCCAATATTCCGAGGCTGTGTAAAAAGAACACCATCTACAAAGAGCACAATGGTTGCCTATATGACACTTACAGGAGATTATATGTACCTGATAGCAACATACTATGGATGGAGATCATTCAAAAGCACCATGACTCCCCAGTCACAGGACACCCAGGTTACAAAAAAAACTATAGAACTGTAGCACTCAAAGTGGCTTGCTTCTCCATCAACCTGAATACCAGGTTGTGACCTTCCATGACAGTGGAATAAAGCTCTGCATATTGTTCTTTCACCACTGACAATCGCTCTCTGAGTGCCTGCAGTTTCCTGAAAAATACTAAGGCAACCAATTCATCAAAAAGTAATATAACTTACTTGGATGGTGAAGGCATGGCACTGGAAAAATTAAAGCTGCTTCTGGGCTTTATTTAAGTTTGATAGCAATTATGTAATGTCAACAAGGCTTGGGTTCATATACCCAATTTTGGGCAACAATGAGATTGAATGAATACGCAGCAATACTTGTACATTATTTCTGAGTTCGATTCTGCTCTTCAACTTAACCATTTTTTACTCTAGCAAACATGCCTGCCACTGCTGACTCTGCTTGCCTTGCTGCTTTATTCAACTCTGAGCTCAATCAGCCTTTATCATCATTCAAATTGGCTTTGGCGGTGTAAAGATGTTAAGTCAGCTGAAGAGGGCTAGGAGGGGATATCCCACTAGACCAAGGCCGAGAAGTGATGGGGAGCAAGTTAGTTCACCCCAAAAGGGACTCTGAATGGAAGGGAGAAGAGCCAAGGGAGTCCCGACCGAACCCGAGTGGGTTTAACAAGTGCCCGACGCAAGACCGGTTGGTGGCCGGTGCTGGGAATGGTTCGTGAGCTCAGGAGTTAAGTCCCGGAGGTGGCAGAGGACGGGAGAGCATTAGGGGCATCGAGGCGGTAGCAGTGACGATTAGTTCGAGCAGTTCGAGAATCCAACCAAAAGTGTCTTTTTCAAGTACCGAGCACAGCGCTTTATAGTCCCGGGAATACCCAAGACTGTCTGAACGCTAAAGAGGTAGCTATCGAAGGTGGTGTAAGAGAGTAAAAGAAATGATAGAGTGTGGAACCGTAAAGGTTACCGCACAGGACCGGTCACCGGTAAGGCCGACAAGGTCGACCGGTGCTCGGGTGTACTAGGAATAAGGATCGGATGAAGGGCCGAGTAATAAAGGAGAGATACGGGTTCAAAGCAAAAGAGGATGGTAGTAGAAATGACAACGAGGGATGTGAAGGGGACCGGTCGAGGGACCGGTCGTCACCAGCAGAGGCCGGTAATAGGTTGGTGTCGACCGGTACCGGTGTATGTGGTCTAAGAACTTGGAACAAGAGTGGTAAGTGAAGGAAAGATGCCAAACGTATAGGTAAGGTGGAGATCCCAACATAGGGGCACACCGTGCTCTACAGCGGCTCTATTGGATTCTGACCTAAATCAATTGCCACCCCAGTCACCCCTGCCACCACCATCACCCTCTAATATGTCCTCACAAGACAGGACACTACTTGACCTTCTGAACTCTGACCTCAACACCCATTGCCAACCTCTGCTGTCCCAGACTATCTCCTCATGAGACAGGCTACTCTACCTCCTTTTCTCAGAGCTAAACAATCTGCCTTGCCAACCTTTGCCACCCCCATCAATTCCTTCAGAAGACAGGAGAGAGCTACTAGATCAACTTCTCTCCTCAGATCTCAACCATCCATTTCACAACCCATCTTCACCCCCTTGTATTTCACCACCTCTATCCAAAGATGATGAGGACCAGCAGCTGTCTAGAGGTGAGTCATGCATGGTTGGAATCCTGGAACCATCTAAGTCATTCACAGGTACTCACATTTCTTTGGGGTTTCTGGAGTCATATACCAATCACACTCAATCCTGGATGGAAACCTTGGAAGTGGTGTCAAGGCTATACAAAATAGTTGGCGAATACTAATGAACTCACCTTCGAAATGAAGACAATCCGGACATGCTCCTTATCAGGAAGGGGTGTCATGAGAAGATATATGTGGAGTTGAAAATACATGATGCGATGCTCTGGGAAGTTAAAGAGCAATTAGAAGCTTCAAAAAGGTGCTTGATGAGGCATTTGGAAGGTTGGGAAGGTTGAAGCTTACAAGTGTAGATATATAAAATGCAACAAGTTTATGGTGAATTGAAACTTCTTTCATTGATTAAGGCAGCAAGTAGTATGATGACAGCAGCAACAAGACTGCCTAGAGGAGGAAGTTTTTTATAAGATTGAGATCTAAACAGACTGTTTTAAAGCCTTCAAGCCTGCAGATACTGCCTATGATGCCCTTAAGAAATGGGATTGCCCATGGTGTGTAGATAGCCCATTACTGTGGAAGTGTTCACCAAAGTGTTTCAATTAAACTATAGATGATATATGAAACTTGTACATAGAAGGTATACTGGTCATGCAAAACACCAAATCACTGTGATGATATCGTAACTATTATGGGATTACCAATGGTATGCTAGTAGCCCATGGGGACCTCCATAGTGACTCACTGAAGCAGTTAAAACAATCTACGGGTGAGGCGATATACAAAACTTGTACATAAATGGTATACTGGACATGCAAAACACAGAACCGCTGTCCAATGATTTTGTAACTATTATTGAAGTACTAATGGTTTACTAGTAGCCCATTGCCAACTCTGAAATGGTTTGCTGAGGTGTTTAAAATAAGCTACATGTGATATACAGCACTTGTACATATGAGATATACTGCACTTGCAACACTCCAAATTGCTGTCCAGTGATATTGTAAATGTTATGGTGATATGCTAGTAGCATATTGACAACTCCACCATAGCTCGCTGAAGTATTTGAAACAAGCTACATCTGATATACAAACTGAAATGTTCGGCACAGTGGAAATCAGCCAATTTTTAATGTATGGAATTTGTATCCCTGTAATGCACCCAGTGAGGGTGAGACCAGTGATCATGGGCCAACTGGTAATGTCCAAGGCAGAAAACAACAGCTGCTCAATAAGGAAAGGATGAGTGATAATGGGCCAACCAGTAGTGTGCTGTACAGGAAACAGCAAGTTAGGGACTAACAATCACTTGTATGAACTAACTGGTAATGTACAAGACCAGAATCATGGGTCCATCAACGAGCAAGGGATAAGTGATCATGGGCCAACCAGAAATATACAGGACCGAAATCAGGGCCCACTGGAAACATGCAAGACCAAAATCATGGGTCCAACAGCAAGGAAGGGACTAGTGATCATGGGCCCACCAGCAAGGAAAAACTAATAATCATGGGCCAACTGGTAATGTACAGGACCAAAATTATGGGCCCATGTCAAATCCAAGTCCTCCAGGCTCAAGTCCAATGGAGGTCCAAAGGGAAGAAATAGAGATAAGTGCAGGGGTGGACCAAAGATCCAATAGGAGATATTAAGAGGGGGCTCAGCAAGGACTTTGGTATAGGACTTATGTGTCACACCCTTGTCAAGGTTGATGTCCTTAATTTATAAGGATGGAGACAAAGACAAGAAGTAGAGGGAGACAGAGATTAGGAAGAGAGAACAGAGGTTCAAAGGGAGACTTCAAGATGGAGAATGGGAGATTTAGTTGATATATGAACTGAGGTATAAGAATGGAGTATAGGTTACTTAAATACTACGAGGTCAGATTGGAGATCAGATGGAGGAATGGAGAAGCATATGGAAAGGTATGAAGGAATGGAGAATGGAGGTATCATATGGGTACAGAATGGAGGCTGAAGGAGAGCATATGGAATAACGGAGATGTGATGTAAGGCATAGCAATAGAATGAAGGATGGTACTAGTATAAACGGAGATAAAGTCTAATTAAGATATAAGGTGGTGAAGCGGGTGTCTGATACAGAGAACAGTATAAGTCTGAGGTGAAGTCCAATGGCAAGACTTGGTTTGGAATGGGGTTGGATCAGGAATGAAAGCAGACTGGACCAAAGGTTCGGGCATGGATATGACAGTGCCCTCCTGTTAGGGCCGAGATAGGGGTGATGGGGCGGAGTTGCCTAAAACAGGGATAAGGACTTGTGGCTGGTATAATTGGTGAAGTGAGTGGAGTTTGTCAGCTAAGTGTTTTTATTGATCACATCAGGATTCAGTCAGAGACTGAATTTTCACTATAAGAGGTTGGCACCCACCAGGGCTGCAACTTATTCTCTTTTCCCCACTTCCACCATGTCCAGCCTGACCCCATCCCATTCCCCTATGCCAGCATTGCATGATGTCAAGAAGCTCAGCAAGCAGCTCAAGATTTCCAGGAAGGGGCAGGAAGTGGAGCACGCAGTGCAAATTCAATGCAAGGAGGAGAAGGAGTGATGCAAGCACAAGGAGAAGGAGCAGAAGGTGCATGAGGAGGCAGCATAGAAGAAGGCAGAGCAGAAGGTGCAGTGTGAGCAGGAGGAGGTAGAGAAGTGCACATGAGGGGAAAGGAAAGGAAAAGGTGCATGGCATGTCCATCAGGCTTGATGCCCTACTGACCATGTTTGTACAGGAGATCATCATCTTGACATCAGACGACGATACAGGCTCCCAGCAGCCCAAGTGGAAGAGGCAAGCAGGGAAGAAAGGGCCAGCACAGCTCACACTCAAGCCCTGCTGGCGCTGCATTGACTGAGGCAAGGTGTGCAAGGAGCCCCTGGCAGGTTCAAAGGGGACAGCGTGCAAGCGAGCATGGGGCGATGAGGATGAAGAGGAGGAGGAGGAGGAGGTAGTGGAGCAGAGGAAGAGGCCACAACCAGAGGTGGTAATCCTTGTCCTGGGGCCATTGAGAGCAGTCATTGGCCTCCAGCTTGACAATGCCATGTGGGCACTGATCAAGCAGATGTCTGAGCATCTCAGCACCATTGTGCACAAGGTGAAGCAGATTGCAGATGACATAAAGGAGGTGAGGGACAGCAGGAGGGCAAAGGTGAGGCCACAGGTGGGGGTGTAGATGAAGGAGGAAAAGACAGTGGAGGGGGGAGTTGAAGCAGAGGAGGAAGGAGAGAAGGGATCAGAGGACAGAGATAAGGACAGGGAAGGAGAGAAGGAAATGTAGGAGTAAGTAGGAGTAGATGGTGGTTTTCTTTTGCTTCTTCACCTTTTCATTTCGTCTTTAATCGGTATCATAATAATGATTGTGAAGTTGTTATTGGAGATAAATGGAAAGAAAGAAAACATAATGGAAACAATAAAGGGGGATATTGGACTTTGTTGGCACTATGGAGAGAGTGGTCCAGGCTTATTTGGGTACCTCTGATGGAAGTCTGTCACAAGCTCCTTTGCATTACCCATCTTCATTGCAAGTAGCCAGGAAGCCACACCATCTGTCCCTTGATAACCAAGCCAATTGTCAGAGACGAGATTTTCCTCCTACTACTACTCAGCCTAATGTGGGGAGCAGGAAGGAAATCCCTGAAGGGGGAAAGGGAGAGAGCAAGAGGAGAAGTTGCCAGCTTCCGGAACTCTGAGAGCGGGGCTTTGTCACAGCAGGACTTCAGCTTCAGCTTGTGTGCTGTACCCAAGTTTCAAGTCTAGTTGTCCCGAATTTATGTAGTTGTTCGGAACCTATCAGAGGGGAATGAAGGGCCGATGCACCAATGAGGCGACACTGAGTCAGTCCGAGGAAACTCCGAGGATTTGGGGATGATAGGGGAGGTTAGTACTCAACGCGCTTGGGGACAAGTCAGATAGACTCAGAGTGACTACTGAGTGGTGGTCTATGACCAGGGACGACGACGAGTATAGTTCTATTTCGGAGCTCTAAGTCTGAGGTTGACTTAGGGGGAACAGACAGGGATGTCAAGTGAAGGAGTCGAGAGGACAAGTGGAATTTAGAGGGCATGGGTATAAAGACAGTGACATGATGACGAGGGGACGAGATGAGAACATGACGAGATTGTATTTGAACTAAAGTACTAGTGCTACAAAGTCTGGGTTTATATAGTATAATAAAAAGGCAGTGTCTGAAGACTGAAAGCATCGTGCTCAGAGAAAGTACTAGTCTGAGCGATGGCGAGGTACAAGATCCGGGGGAATGAATGGGGGCAGTACCTGAAGATCTGAGTGGTGTAGACACTGGATCTCTAAGGGCAAGCCTAGTACATGTGAGGTTTAAGTGAGTGACAGGATCATGAGATGATCAAGTCTAAATGGGGTAGTCCATAAAAGGTCACACTTAGTCTGAGTAACCAAATGGTCTGAGTGATCTGAGTGATCCAAGGTGGGACTGATGTCAGGGATCAGTGGTAGTCCGAGTAGCCCAAGATGGGACCGAGGTCAGGAGACTGAGGGTGAACCAAGTAGTCCAAGCAATCTGAGGTGGACTGAGGTAGTCTGAGGTCGGGGCTGGACTTGGTCAAATTCAGGGATATGACACCAATGCACCAAGTACAGGAGTTGGCAGTGATGCTGTCTCTGATTGATCTTGGAGTCTAGGATCTCCTCAATCTCATACTCAGGTTCTGTCATATCCCTGAATCCAACCAAGTCCAGCCCCAACCTCAGACTACCTCAGTCCACCTCGGATCACTCAGACTACTCAGTTCACCCTCAGTCTCCTGACCTCGGCCCCATCTCAGGCTACTCAGACTACCCCTGATCCCTGACATCGGTCCCACCTCGGTCACTCGGACTAAGTATGACCTTTTATGGACTATCCCATTTAGACTCAATTTTCTTGTTATCCTGTCACTCGCTTAACCTCACATGTACTAGGCTCACCCTTAGAGATCCAGTATCTACACCACTTGGATCTTTGGGTACTGCCCCCATTCATTCCCCCAGATCTTGTACCTTGCTGTCACTCAGACTAGTACTCTCCCTGAGCATGACACTTTCAGTCTTCAGACACTGCCTTTGCATTATACTATATAAACCTGAACTTTGTAGCACTAGTACTTTAGTTCAAATATCTCATCATGTTCTCGTCTCACCCCCTCATTATCATGTCACTGTCTTTATACCCATGCCCTCCAAATTCCACTTGTCCTCTTGACTCCTTCACTCAACCTTCCTGTCTGTTCCCCCTAAGTCAATCTTGGACTCAGAGCCCTGACTAGAACTATACTCATTGTTGTTCCGGTCGTAGACCACCACTCGGTAGTCACTTCGAGTCTACCCAACTTGTCCCTGAGTGTGTTGAGTACCGACCTCCCCTATCATCCCCAAACCCTCAGAGTTCCCTCGGACTGACTTGGTGTCGCCTCATTGGCGCATCAGCCCTTCACTCCCCTCTGATAGGTTCCAAATGACCATGTAAATTTGGGACAACTAGACTTGAAACTCGGGCACAGCACACAAGCTGAAGCCAAAGTCCCACTGTGACAAAGCCCCGCTCTCGGAGTTCTGGAACCTCTCCTCTTGCTCTCTCCCTTTCCCCCTTCAGGGATTTCCTTCCCACTCCCCACATTAGGCTGAGTAGTAGTAGGAGGAAAATCCATCTCTCAAGAGATAAGATAAGGGAATCAAAAAGAAAATTGTAAGTCCATTATGTTAGGTGCTAGAGAGCAACTGTAACACTCCTGTGCCTGCCAATCTCCTTTGTCAACACTGCAGCTTTTCAGCACACATGCAAATTGGAGGGCTCTGTCCCATTCTCCCTTTTCCTCAGCTTCATATCCGCTTGGGCTACTGTCATCTCCAATGGTATCTCCAATGACCCAGTCTACCTAACTGGAGTTCCACCAGAGTACCACAACTACATGGATGTCTTCAGCAGGAAGAAAGCCAACACTCTAGCATCTCATTGGCCCTTTGATCTGAAGATCAAGTTGGAGGAAGGAACAGAACCCCCCATAGGCAGGCTGTACTTCCTTTCTCCATCGGAACAGGGTTTCCTTTGGGGCTTCCTGGACAAACACTTGGCTTCATCTTCCAATTGTCCTTCCCACATGCCACACCTGTCCTTTTCATCTGAAAGAAAGATGGTTCTCTTCACCTTTGTGTCGATTTCTGAGGCCTAAACAAGATCACAAAATAGGACCAATACCCACTTCCCTGTACCTCCAACCTCCTTGAAGCCCCAAGTGGAGCTAAGATCTACACCAAACTCAATCTCCAGCATGCTTATCATTTGGTCTGCATTGCCAACAGAGATAAATAAAAGACCTCCTTCCAAACCTACTATGGCTCCTTTGAGTGGTTGGTGATGCTCTTTGGTCTCACTAACGCCCCTGCTGTGTTCCAGCATTTCATCCATAGTATCTTCATAGATATGCTGGATGTGTGCATTGTGGTCTACCTTGACAACATACTCATCTACTCCTCTGACCTCACCTCTCATTGCAAGCATGTCTGAGATGTCCTCTGACGCCTCTGTGCCAATGGACTTTATCTCAAGTTGGAGAAATGTGAATGGCATTCAGAGACTATTGAATACCTCAAATACATCCTCTCCCTGTCTGGGCTTTCTATGGCCCATGACAAAATCCAGACAGTCCTCAATTGGCCTGAGCTGTGGAAAATCAAGGACATTCAGCTCTTCCTTGGCTTTACCAACTTCTACCGCAGGTTCATCCAGGGCTACCCGGACATTGTGGTCCCTCTCACCCACCTCACCCATAAAGGAGTTCCCTGGAACTTCTCTGATGACTGTCAGAAGTCCTTCTCCACCTGAAGGATGCATTCGCCTCTGCACTGGTGCTTGTTCACTGGACCCCCAATGCTCCTATCATGGTAGAGACTGATGCCTCCAACTATGCCATTGCTACCATCCTCTCCATCATTTGCTCCAACAATGAGATCCACCCTGTTGCTTTCACTCCTACACCCTTACCAAAGCAGAGTTGAACTACAATACTCATGATAAGGAGCTCCTGGTGATCTTTGAGGCATTCACCAGCTGGGGTCATTATTTGGAAGGCTCTGCTTCTCTCATAGATGTCATCATGAACCACAAAAACCTGGAATACTTCTTCACCACTAAGCTCCTGACATGCTGCCAAGCCTGATGATTGGAATTCCTTTGCCAGTTCAATCTCACAGTCCAATACCATCCTGGCAAGCTTGGAGCAAAACCTGATGTACTAACTAGACATTGGGACATCTATCCAAAAGAGGGAAATAAGGACTATGCTCATATGTATTAACCCAAACAACTACAGGCCAATATTCACTAATGAGCAGCTTGCTGTGTCCCTTTGGGCAACATATCTAGAAGCTCTGATGCTTCGGGCCTCCACCCTCATAGATGTCGAGCAACTCTGATCCAATATCCTTTCCTCTCTACCCAACGATCCTATCACATCCCCCCTCCTTTCCTTGGAATCACTGAGTGACCCACATTGAACAATCAATCCTGAAGGATTCCTACTATGGGACAATCATATCTTCATTCCTAAAGCTAACAATCTCCGTCTCCACGTTCTTCACACCTTCCATGATTATCCTACAGCTGGCCACTTCAGGCAGAACTGAACCTTGGAACTTATCCATTGGGAATATACCTGGCCAGGCATCCATACCTTTGTCAAGGAGTACATTAGTTCTTGCACATCCTGTGCCTGTTCCAAGACACCCTGATATTGTCCATTTGGACTCCTAAAACAACTCCCTATGCCAGAGAAACCATGGAACTCCATATCCATGGACTTCATTGAACCGCTTCCTCCTTTAGAAGGCTTCACTTCCATCCTTGTGGTCATCGACAGATTGTCTGAACAGGCACTCTTTATTCCAACTCATGACACCATCATCTTTGCTGAGTTAGCGAAATTGTTCCTCCTCCATGTCTTCTCCAAGCACAGAGTCCCTGCTCATATGACCTCCAATCAGGGTTCCAAGTTTATATCCCATTTCTTCTGATCTCTAGGTAAGGCTCTGGACATGCGCTTGCATTTCACCTCTGGTTATCATCCCGAGGGGGATGGTCAAACCAAGCACATCAATAAGACACTTGAGCAATACCTTCGGATTTACTGCAACTACCAACAAGACAATTGGTTGGAACTCCTTCCTCTCATGGAATTCTCCTACAATAATGTGCCTAGTGCTACCATATCTGTTTAAAGAATAGGGTAGACGTTGACTGAGACTAGGGCACAGATAACTATGGGCCTGAACAAGGTGATAATCAATGGGAAAGATCCCATTGATCCCTTGTCCAGTATATATATTGTACATGTAATACAAGCGCAAACACTGACATATACATACATACAACTATGGACCATTTGCGACATACCGGGCACACCATAAATCCAACAATATCTCCCTTCCTTGCCAATAAGGGCTATCACTCCAACTTCACTGTCTACTCTAATCATGACCTCACCTCCTCCTCTGCCCAGTCCCATGTCATGGACTTGGATGAACTTCACACCTTCTGCTGATTGGAGATGCTAGAAGCCCAGAAATGCTACCAAGGACCAGCAAATGCAAAATGGAGTCCTGCCCTGGACTTTGAAGTCAGTGATCAAGTGTACCTCAAGGCAAAATACCTCCATTCCACAAGACCCTCGAAGAAACTCTCCACCTAGGCCCCTTGACTATTATTTTTAAACCTGGTACTCACTCTTTTATGTTATGACTTCCAAACTCTGTGTGCTCTGTACATCCAGTTTTCCATGTTTCTCAGTTAGAATCCTGTGTTCCGAATTCAATTCTGAATTGTGTCCAACCTCTGACACCTCTGATTGAGGTTGATGGAGAACCTGTCACTGATAAGATCCCTTTAGTCTCATGACAGCTACGCTGCCTTCACACCAGGCCTATGCCTGCCCTTTGCCTCATGCAGTGCACAACTTTCATTTCACATCAGTGCTGTGCACTTCTATGCTTCTCATTTCATTTACCACATGCCTCATGCACTCCTTACTTCATTCATCTCCATGCAGTGCATGGCTATGTTCTTCTTTTCTTCCCTTCCATTCTGCCACTGCTGTGCGGTTGCATCATGTTTCACTTCCATTCCTTGGCTATGCTTGATGCATGCCCCTAACACATGTTACTTACACACTTAGCCTATGTTTGGACTAGTATTGGTAGATTCAGTACAATCATATACAAACCCAGTAGTAGTATTTAAAGGGCTAAGCTGCCACTAAAGAACTACAGTTTAGTTCTCTTGGTCTTTCCCCATCAAAGCCATCAGACAACTCCTGATCCATTGCTAGTGCCTTGGACAGTTGCCCTTTGGTCTTTCAGCAGCTTGACCATAGTCTCAGTACCCTTGACAGTCACTAGACAGTGACCTTGCCACCTTAGTAGGAATTCCCTAGAGCACCTCAACAGGCTTGTTGGGTTGTTTCAGGGAGTCCCAGTGCTTTGGGTAAATCTGAGGGTGGTGTCTCCAGAGGATGGCTGGCTAGGCCAGGACAAACCTGAGGAAGAGGGTTGGAAGATGGAGGAGGAGGGACAGAGTTCAACTCTGGAGACTCAGATAGTGATATCAGGGCTGGCATTCCCATTGCAGAAGGTCAGAAAGTGATGCTGCTCATAGCCCACTCAATCAATGGATTGTAGCAGACGACCCAGTAGTGTCCTAGAATGATCATGCATAAGGAATCCAATAAGGTAACATAAAATATTTTGGAGGTGGTTTCATCTGAAGCAAAGGCAAGGTGGAGGTCTACAGTGGAAGAGATACATAGAAGAAGAAGAGAAGCTGTCAAAGAAATGGAGGAGAATCGGAGGAATGGAGTATGTAGTTATTTTATGTTTTTCAATAAAGAAAGAGTCTATGAAACAATGAGTAGAACCAAAATTAAGAAGGCAAGAGACATCAGAGATATTAAATGATGGAAGAGAAACAGACAGACAAAGGGAACAAAGATCAGAGGGAGCAGACACATTGAGATGCAGCTCCATCAGAGCATAGTTGGGCTCAACACAACTCCCAAGCTGTGCATCACAGGAGTCACAGTCTATTTTTTTGCTTCCTCAGAAGTGGAGCCTGATGTTGAGACTGCCAACATAGCTGTAGCAGCCCAATCCTTTGTGGCCCTCAAGGTGGACTTCAGGCACTCCTTCATGGAGTGACCTGCAAGCCCACAGAACAAACACAGTCCTTGCTTGAGGTGTCACTGGCATTCCTCTGGAAGGAGTTTGCCATCTTTGCCCAGCTTGGACAAAATGGAATCAGAAGTGGAAGGGAAGTTACCCTTGTTGTTGTTATTGTTGTTGTTGTTGCCTCTGTTGCTGGAGGAACTGGAGGTTGATGTGGAGGATGAAGAACCCTTGGACTTTTTGTCCTTAGGTTTACTAGATGAGTTATTAGTGTTGGAACCTGTTAAGACATGGGTTGGACTCCTGGCTGAAACTCCGGAAACTTGGAGTTTGCTCGGACATGGGACTTGGCCTCAGCTTATGTGCTATGCCCTTATTGCAGTTCGGGTCCCAGAGGTCAGAAGAGGTCGGGTCAGAGCGTCAGAGCAAGGTGGTAGCTCAGACAGTGATCAAGACAGTGAATAACAAGGAGGGAACAAACTCGAGGCATCAGGAATGAGAGGGGTTCATCCCAAACAGGCAGAAGGATGTCGAACATGATGAGGAGAGTATCAAAGTTGACAGGAGTCAATCTAAGTCGATATTCGAACTAAAGTACAGGAGGGTAAACGAGGGGTATTTATACTAAAGGGAAAACTGCAGAAACACAAAAGGAACAAGATTTCAGGGCAGTGTTCCAGAGCTATGAGAGTGCTGACTGGCGGTAACACTGCCTCGGAGGATCCGAAGATCCGAAGATCCGAAAGGGGTTAATAAAGGTACAAGAATGTAGAGAAGACAAAAGGGGATATGTACTCAGAAGCTCAGAAACTCGGACATATGTTAGTTCCAAGTGTACAGGATATAAAGGGAATAGTACAGGGCTGGAATTCCGAAATCTCAGAGGAGACTTGGAGCTAGACTCAGGGGAATACATATTACTTGGGTATAAGGAGGTAAGTGGACCGGCTTGGGTTTAACTCAGGAAACTCGGGAATACTTGAGAGTACTCGGGGATCATATGGAAATGACTCGGGAATGACTCAGGAGTACCTTGTGGATTCAGGTAGAGTTCAGGATATGACAGAACCAGATGGTTTGGAAGGGAAATTCTGATTTCCCAAGTTTGAACCAGAGGCCTTAGAAGTGCACGAAATTTCTTCCTTGCACTCCCGTACCTGTGGTTGATCTTCTGGGAAAGAGCATAGAGATCTCATCTTTAATCCAATCAAGAAGTCTGTTGTAGAAGCTCCTGTGAAGAGCTCCATAACCCCAGTCTTGGACTTGGCTTGCCAAGCAGTTCCATTCTACAATGTATTTGGTGATCCTTTGACCGTCACATATCTGCAGTCACTCAAGTTGAGCTTCCATGTCAGCCACAGGGTCATAGGGACTGAAGTTAGTTTGAAGTTCATAGAGGAAGTAATCCCAATGGTCCATTCATAGGGATGGGAGAGCCAGAGGTAGATCTCCAAGCAAGTCAGGCTCAAAGTACTCAAGCACAACACCCTTTAGGTAGGATTGGGCGAATGTTACCTTGGCCCTTTCCTTTCAAAAGGGCTTCAGGTTTGCTTGGAAATTGATTTCACATTGAACAACAAAAGAATGGAGTTTCATGGGGTTGAACCTGTCAAATGGGTCTAGCTCCCAGACCTTGGTCTTTGGACCATTGTTGTTCTGTTTCTGTTGGAGTGCTTCTCTGGTTAGGTCTCTAATAGTGTCAGCAAGCTGTGCAAAGGGTTTGAAAGCAAGAAGAACATTATTGAGATCATCATCAGGGTTGTTACCCCAGGCGTTCTGCTTGGTGTCAAATGTATCTTTGAAGGAGTCATTGGAAGAATTGTCAGGATCATTGCCATTACCATTATCACCACCTCCTCCTCCTGGCACTGGACTGCCAGGGCATTTATCACCATAGAGGTCATTGTCCATAAAAGGGTAGACTACACAAACAAACACCAGGCTGGTATCTACCCCCTGCTATATGAAGTACACCAGATTCTAGGTGGTGTTTTTCATGCATGTTTTGATCAAAAGATTTTGACTCCAACTTCAAACACTGACACCCCCTAGAATCTGGACCAAGATTACCTCCCACCATATTCAGGCAGATTCATCATGCCAAGGGGGGATGAAAAAACCAATTTTGGTCCTACATGATGTATGTTCACACTCAGATTACACTCTGACCGCTTTTCTAGAGCAGGCAAGGTGTGCCGGGCTTGGCAGCCCCTTGTGGTTATTTCCAGATTGGGCAGGCCACCCCTTCATCTGCAAGACCATCTTGTAACATAATGCGGTAGAGAGAGATTATGTTGGTTTTGTGAGCTCTGGTTGGCTTGCATGAACTCAAATCAGGGTCAAATCAATTCCCTGCCCTTTTCGTCTATCCAGAGGGTGTTCAGAACCCCCTCATGACCTCGGCTAACCTGGTTCTGTCTTGCAGATGTTGGGAGCTTCTCGGCAAGCCGGAGGCTTG
>JBBPRK010000044.1:0-57895 GCA_038093075.1 Boletus patriciae
TATCAACTCAGAGGGGGTCGAACAACTAACGATATTGCACAATGCAAGTCTGTGCACTGCATGCTGCAGGTAAACCGAGATAGGTAACGTCTTATTGTCTTTTTCGCGACGCCCCCAGGGCCTGTGTGCTGAGTATACCAAGCAGGGTGACATCAGGTCGAGACTAGGATAGGTACCGACATCGCAATCAATCCCGTACAGCATGCCGGGCCCTTCAAGCTCAGGCTTCAAGACTGAATGGAAGCAATCGGGCAGACATGCACCTTTTTGCGCAAATGACGCAAACGCAAAAGGTTGACCTTTGGGGGCGTTTCTGTCTTTGACATTTCCATTTGCAAACGAACACTGGCCGCAAAAAGTTCCGAAGTACGAGAAGCGCTCCCTGCGGTCGGGGTTTGTTGCTTACGGAGATGCGGCGGCAGCGCACGAAACAAAAAGTCTCCACAGCCGACATACGGAGATAGCGCTCGATAGCGACAAAACTATTCGGTCCCGCAAGGTGCGTGCCACTGTTCGGCTCGGCAACCCGCTCCCTCCGCGTCCGATTTCGCGTCCTCGTCGACAACGACATCGTAGAGTAAAAAGATGCAATGATGACGGCGCGTGTCAAGGAAAATGAACTCCCTTTTGCTCCGGTTATCGTGGATGCCGCAGTGTCGATAGGCTTCTGATCATCATCATGAAGTAAATAATTAGACTTTGCACCACTTCGCGCGACACCCTTGCGCCCGACTATTCGGCGTGGGGTTTCTTGGCGCATCCGATACGAACTAGCGGAAAAAACACCCGATGCAGTTCGCCAGTTACCAAGCAATTGGAACGTTGGGGAGTAGGGCGTTTATTCGGGTCTTGGGATGGAGTGCGGCGGAAGTGCGGCGTGGCGCCCATCGCTGCGGCGCAGACCAGGTCTGGTCGTGAAGATACGCCCAAGTCGACCGACACAGATAGGCTCCAATCCGTGTTCCGTCTCTTGCCCCAAAAAACGAATCTAGCCTGGAGCCCGGAACTCGTCCATGAGGAGCTATAGGAAGCGCGTCGCGACAATGCAAATTCGGGTGATGCAGCGAGCGCCATTCCCAACGCAAACGGTAAGGTTTTAGCTCCCATTCGGTTTAGTCAGCCCGACAAAACGAAAACCTTATCCCTTTCAGGGACTCGAAAAATGGAGGCGCTGTCATGTGCGCGCCCTTCATGATCGACCTGTGCGCCGACAGCGCGCGATTATTACTTCCAAATAAAGGAGCAGGATTTGTACTCATCCGCGTTAGGTTCGAATAAGAACCTATGCACTTGTAAAAAAAACACTGCCTAACCTACAAAGTTCGTGCATGCTGAGCTTCCCGAATGTTCGGGATTCAGAAGGTTGCAAGGGTGGCGTGCACACAGACTACTCCCCTGTTAGTCCCAATGGGGGAATATTTCAGGAAGATCCTCATCGGAGGGAAAGACAGCTGGGAATCCGGTTCAGTATGAAACACCGGTCGACTAGTGATATTTTAAACTTGGTTCTGGGACGACGGTGGAATTAACGATACCTCGAGATGGTAGAAAGCGCCGGTGCTAGTGCTCTGAATAATTGGATGCCTTGTGCCATGGGTGAGAAACATGGTAGCAACAAACCTCTGGTCCGATCGTGTCGGGCATGGTGGTGGTGAGCTCAATCTGTCATGTCACATCAGCGTATAATATAGTTAATCTGACAGCTGAAATTTAGACCGCCACAAGTCGGTTGCGCCGGATGGCGATGCCTCGTCGATGTTTCCGTACAATCGGACGCCTTAGGGGGCAGCAACGTTCGCAATCGATCCACTCGACCTCTTTGCGGTTGTGGTTGTAGATCGGTATCAACACTGTCTGAGCGCAATCAAGCCCCCCTTTTCCAGGTACCCTAACGTTCCAGGCGGACATACTGGGGCGTATCAAAAGCAGTCTGGCGCTAGGCATTACTGGTAAAGGGTGACATACCTCTCACCGTAACGCGGGTGATCCGTTAACCTTAACCAAGGACCACATTGCGACCGTGTCAAAATCACGACTAGCTAAGGGGTTATCCTGGTCAGCTGTCTTGTATGTGCTTATCCGGTAAAGGCTCACGAGTGCTAAATCAGTACCCACCTCAAAATGATTGATCATGACAGAACCTTCAATGAAAGTACGTCCGCAAACTATTCCGCACCAGGCACTATGGGAGCGAGTTGTATGTATGACTTTGATGGCGGTGCCTCAGGCTCCATGTGAAGATGAGTTGGGTGCGGATTGCACCCAGGTGAACATTCTTGGCGGTAGTTGGGTGGTAATCCGTTGGAGCAACCATCGTCATCGGTGACGAAATTGGGGAACGGAGTTGCACACACCAGCAAGTCGGGGTCTACAATGAGCCCAACACCGTCATGTAGTATTTTTCGTGATGCGGCCACCCACCAGTGCAATGATTGGCGCCGTTGGGCTGGGCACGCTTTCACAGTCAGCATTCACCGTCGGGGGTACAGCCGTGGACGCAGAGGCGAGATGCGATGGGCTGCGATTTTCACGGAGTGGGCTCGCATCCCATCGTTTTGGCGTTTGAATCGCGAGAAGGCTAAGCCACGTTTGTGACCTCACATCATCGAGAAATTTCGTCTCGGCTGAGTCAGTAGACAACTCTCGGGGGTCGGATAGGGCACTGGTCTGTGCCGGGGATCGAGCGATCCCACCGCACCAGCTTCCTTGGTGTCGTAAACATGGATAGATGAACCGAGCCAGCTTCTCTCCAGCTGCGCATCTAAGGAAGGGACGAAACAGGCAATATTGCATGAAGTCGTGGTCACGTACCAAGGATGCACTGCTCTCGCCCGAGAGCTACCCATGCCAGGATACTCACATGATTCGGAGATATCAGAGCTGACACATCAAGGGGCCAGTTAGTGCTAGTGTGTACGGAATCAATACCCCCCACCTTTTTGCGCCATTCAGAGGCAGGCCGGTGCGCAGTTAGAGAGCAAACTTAATGTATCGTGGTCTAAGCGCATTCGCCTGATCTCGTGGTCCAAAGAATTCCCCAAAATCCAATGTTGTCGGGCTTAGTACGTCGGAACAAAATGGAGCATTGAAGACAACCATGAGGCCTGAACCCCACACGCTGAACGTCAAGTTGACGGTCGATGTGGTCGATACGTTAATCGCGGGGCCGAATTTGGGCGTCCAACGACGACTGCTGCGACTCTCGAAATTGACAGGTACCCCCAAGTTGAAACGACACATTCATGATAAGCCCAAAACGGCCATGGATACGCCAAGATTCTGAGGCCTGCAACGTGTAACCGAAGCCGCGATATCGCATGCACAGTGGCAGTAACTCCGACTAGTTCATAAGGACACGAAAGGCAGGCGAGGGGGAAGAGGGGAGAAAGAAGTCGCATCATCGATACACCCGAACACCGGCACATCGCATTTGGAGCTGGTATCAAGCCGTTCCCACCAAGGTACCGAGGAAACTTGCATTACCAATACGATGCCTTATCGCGCAAACTACCAGCGTTGTTCCGATAGCGATATCAACTCGATAGCATGGGGGGCATAATCATAACTTCTAAGTTCATCGTATACTCCCTGTCCCCTCTTGTAGCGTCTGAGTCACCGATCATATCAAGGCCTGCTTGAGGAGGGAAACGTCACCAGAAAGGGAAGCGGCCCTCGACCAGATATGTTCTAGGAGTGCACATGTGATCATCAAGATAGCACACCATTCTTCCACTGATAGCGTTCGACTAAAGCAAATACAAGATCAGAAACGCCTCGTACTGTATCATCCCCGGATGATCCGTACCTCAGTGATCGTAGCTGCGCCAGACACATCATTTGCGTCTATGAGACACCACCAAATCACGGCTCGACCGTGGTTGTTGGGGTGGTTGGTAGCGGGGGATTGGCGGCGGACTCTGATAGTGTTGTGTTCGAGCATGAGAAGGGGCATAAGAGGGGGTGCGAGAAGATGAATGAGAGGGATAAGGATAAGGTTGAGAAGGTAGCGGAGCCTGGGCGGGGGCCCAGTGGACGTGTCGTGGGGGCGCTCTGATGGCCCCACGAGGTGGCGGGAACGGAGGGGGATGCTGGCTTGTGTGCTTCGAGGAACGTAGAGGGGGTAGGGCTAAATCCCGCTTCTGGTTTGGGTGGAAATGGATGTGTAGACAATTCATGAGCTTCCCACCAGGGCCTACTCGTTGAGGGGGATGGGGTCGTGAGGGTGTACGCATGGCGGGCCCTTTGCGCATAGGTGCGGGTGCGCGCATGACAGGCCCTTTGCGCATAGGTGGAGGTGCGCGAGGGATGGCGGCTGGCGCAGGCTGATGCTGATCACGGTGGTGTCCTCGTCGAACCTGAGGACGGGCCTGCGCAACAGGAGCGGGCCGTCTCCCGTGAGCGCGCGCGACCATCGGGGGTGGTCGTTGGACGTGTTGATGCCCCCGAGTATCGTGTGTTGGAGCATGTCTTCTGAACCTAGTCAACAAGTCGAACGCCATGTTGACCCGCAGTCGCACTGAGGGAAAAGTACGAAGGTGGTGGTGGGTATTGGTATTCTCCTCACGAGGGACATTAAGAGCAACTGGTGAATGAACGATAAGGACAGCTATGCCGTGGAAGCAATCCAAACAAGGAGCTGCCGTTCACATTCTTCTCTTCCACTGCAACGTCAATAGAAGGACAATGTTGGACCAATCACCTGGTCGCGGCGATTATGGGCCTCTGCTCGAATTCTCGAAGTCGTTTCATCAAAGTTTTTCCGTGTCCAACTTGACACGCCGGAAATGAGCACCGGCGCGACCATGAACAACACGGGGTCCATTGAGAAGATTATGAGATGTAACATTTCATTCACCAACTCGGCCAACATAAAATTGCAACCGACGGTATGCGGTGCTGTCAGCTTGTTAGCAAAGATAGGTACAACAAACCTTTTGTGATGTAAGCCAGGAGATACATTCCATACGCCTACCGACATGATAGACGAGGAAACTACTTGCCCTGCTCTCCGATCTGCCTTTTGGCTTCTGTAAAGAAAATTTACACTCAAACACAGTAAATTACTGGGGCGGAGGCTGGAAGCTGGAAAATAAAAATTCATCACCGCTAAAATTCAATGAGGTGGGGAAATGATTACCCAGGAGGGGGGGGACCTCCAAAACCCGGTGGCGGTGGGAAGGGCACACCAGGTGGGAAGCCTGGAGGCCTGAAACCAGGAGGAGGACCGGGCATGCCAGGGGGAGGGAAGGGCACTGGAGGCCGACCCATCGGGGGAGCACCCACTACAAGAGAATTAGATGAATGAAAACAACGGTTTCAACGCACGCACTTGGAGGCATCATTCCCATGCCCCGTCCGGCAGGCATTCCACGGCCAGGACCAACAGGAAGCTACAAGTTCGGAAACATTAAATGTTCCATTGTGTATTGACAAACAAAAGCACGTACAGCATTCTTCTTGTCATCATCGACAACTGGAGGTGGTCCTTCAACGCTCATGCTGACAACTGTTTCACCGCGTAAAATCACAAGGCCGAGAGTCCGCTTGATCTCTTGCTCGGGCGGTGTTTCCGTCTGCCCAGGTTTTTTCTTGGGTCTCACGCGGCGGAATTCCTCACAATCCGCCAGGACCAAGTTCATGTGCCTATCGAAGGCGAGCATTTGTCCGGTTAACGCGCGACCATCGTTGATGGTGACTTTCAGCCGCCAGTTGATGAGACTGAGCATTTTTCCACCTTTTGACTTTGGAGGAGGCTACATTTATTCAAAAAGAGGTCAATAAGAGATATCTGGCCCGGATCTTTGAACGACACGAACCATGATGGGCGCGATTAGGATGTGGGGCAAGTACAACGAGCGATAGTGAACAAACGAGGCCGCCTGGAGGGATGCGTTGCACAAACATCAGCAAATACAAACAATAAGGTTCAGCCTCCCCTATCGTCGACCGAACACCAGTCTAAGCAATGCCCGATGACCGAGTCGTCCGTTAGTCACTGCTCGTCGTTTCGGTCATCCCCCATCCTTAAATACAAGCACTGACAGTACGACTCACTGGTTCATTCGACACGTTCATACTGCAGCGTATAACATGTCTTTCGACACACCAATTACCCGACTATTAGGCAGGTTGCAGCTGCCCGTGTCCCAAAATCGTATACGTGATTTCCTTCCCCCCTAGGTGTAAAGATCCCCATTGTCGCCGCTCCGATGGCGGGAGCAAGCGGAGGCTTGCTGGCTGCTCGGGTTACCGCTGGGGGAGGCTTCGGATTCTTGGCAGCAGGCATGATTGCAAACCTCGCCCAGTCAAGATAGATGACTGATCTTTGGAACCGTGGCAGGTTACAGGACCGCAGAGAGTCTGACAGACGAGTTATCCCTTGCTCGTGGATTACTCCACTTAACTCCCTCGGACCCCCTTCCAATTGGCGTTGGCTATGTGGCCTGGCTGTTGGAGGAGCCCACGGCCAAGCCGGAAGTTCTGCTGTCGGCCGCCCTCGACAACCATGTCCATGCGATCTGGCTTGCGTTTGGCAAAAATCTCAAGGAGTGGATCAAATTTATTCGCAACTATGACGCTGAGCACAAACGCGTTCGTAAGACAACTATATTTGTCCCGGTTTCCTCCGTCGAGGAAGCTCTTGTTGCCTCGGATGAGTGGAAAGTGGACGTCCTTGTCGCCCAAGGTTTGGTGATTTCTTTGACAGTATAAGACGGTCGAATTTACTCTCGGTGAATTCCTGCAGGCAACGAGTCAGGGGGCCATGGATATCGCTCTGCACCGCCCCTCTTCACATTGGTCTCCTCTATTCTCGCCGTATTGCCCAAAGGCGGACCTCCGCTCTTAGCAGCAGGGGGCTTGGTTACCGGTAGCCAAGTTGCTTCTTTCCTTGTCCTCGGAGCTGCTGGTGCTGTGCTTGGAACCCGCTTCTTGATGACCCCAGAGAGTCTATACAGCGATTCCCAGAAAAAAGCTCTTGTTGCGGCTAAATCTGATGCGACGGTGCGAACGATGGCATTCGACCGTGCTCGGGGCATTTTAGGTTGGCCAGCAGGCGTTGATGGGAGGGGACTTTATAATGACACTGTCAAGGACGTGGACAGCGGTGTTGACATCGAGACCGTGAAGGAGAAATTCCAAACGGGTGTCCACGACGGCGACCCCGACCGAATGCTAGTGTGGTGCGGTACTGGAGTAGGACTCGTCTCTGAGATCAAGGGTGCCGAGGTTGGTTTCTGACCGTGTCAACTGCTCATTGGCTCATCATGATGTCAGGGAGTCGTCCAGGAACTTGGCGATGATATCCTGCAGCGGCTGACGATTGCTTCGGAGCTTGCGCGATAACGAGTAACAGTGTTATCGAATTTCACTGATGATAAGATAGAACTAATTTCGCATCATCACCACCTCTCTGCCACTGGGCGCTACGTGCGTTCTCACCGTATCAAGTGTTTCTCAATCGAGGTTCTTGGCTAGCACGGAATTAGAAACACCTGTAGAACCGGGCGGAGTGCGGTCATGATGTCCCTCAAATTTAGCACCATTCCCTCTCAGCCTGCCAGCGGAAATGAACGACCTGCAAAGATCTTATCGCGTCCGACGCGCTGGTTTGTCACCTGTGCGTATCGATAGCAAACTAAGCTGACATTGCCGTAAACATGTCTCAAGAATTGACACCAGCCCGGCACCACGTCTGAATTCGAGCTGGCACCATCAACTATGTCGTTAATTACAACTATGAACAGGTCGATGAAATACACCGCCCTTGACAGCCGTACATCGTACGTGGTCAGCATGGTGTCCATAAGAAATACTGTACGTTCACATCAGACGAACAAGGTATGACATCAGTCGGGCAGTTCCCCTTTGCATCATGGTTCTCAACGCGATTCTCCCTGCATCAAGTGCTGGTGTCATTGAACGCCGCAACATGTGTTAATGTGGTATTGCTGGAATAGCTTCTTGAAGGATTGTTCTTCTGGTTTGCCATAGATAACAAATCAAGTGTGGTGGTAATACAACGATTCAAAGGAGATCGAAAGGTAGTACCCTAAATACTACCGGCAACAAGAAAATTTGACAACAACATATACTGGAATCCTCTCCTCTCTGCAATGCGCACTGGCGTCACGATGACCTTCCCGGAACATGCCCCAATGAGCACCAAGCCCCTCCCTGTGTACGGAACATGTTCGCTGATAGTGATGAACGAGTCGAGACCACGGAGAGCTTAATGTGTTGAGTGAAAGGTAGGGATTGTCTATTGCGAACGCTCTTTACAATGTATCGTGTCCTGCGCCTGGTCCATGCGATGCCCGGGTCACCAAGAATTGAGCAAAACAACATGTGTGACAATTGTCTTCTCACACAGCAAACTCAGATGAACACGACGACAATTCACCAGCATGCAGAGACTGATGTACATTCTATATTGCATTCTATTGTGACAAGGCCGGGCTGCATTGCAGCCGCATTAGTGAACAATTTCCACCGTCAAGTCCCCTTGGTTTATGGAGTCACCTGAGAGAATGGAATTACGCATCAACTCCAATAGGCGCAAAACCAACGCACCTTCATTGACAACGACGCGTTTGATGTGACCGGAAACGGGTGCGGTAACTGCCGATTCCATCTGAGGACCCTCCGGTCAGATGTGACGAAAACAAGATTGCGTAACACCTGCTTACCTTCATAGCACTCAGGACTGTGTGAGCAGCGAATAAACCATGTCAAAATGTAGTTTTGGTGCGAACGGATTGATTCACTGACCGCAAAGAGGGTCACCCTTCTTGATCTCCTGTCCTTCCTTGACTCTGACCTCGACGACAACACCCGACATTGGTGCACCGACCGAGCCAGGGACAGAGGTTGCCTTCTCCCGCGAGACAGTCTCGACTGCAGAGTTCTTGTCCTCAACGGATACCGCGCGTACCTACACCAGTGAATACATCAGTAAAATTCCTATGCGGGGTCAATTCCCTCTGGCATTACCTCGCCGTTGACTTCGAACCAGACGTCACGTTGGGCGCGACCCTCAACGACGGGCCCTATTGCCATCAAACGGATGATAAGGGTCTTTCCCTTTTCGATAGCAATGTGCATCTCTTCTCCGGTGGCCGGGCGACCCAAAAAGTACCGCGTAGGGAGCACACTGCGCAAGACAAATCCATATCGATCCAGTCCCCCGTTGCAGAAGGTTACGCACCTTAGGTCGCCGTATTTCTCCACGAATCCCTGGTATTCTTCAAACACCTAGCGGAGTCAACATGAGTGGTTTGCGCCAGGTGGTATGAACAAAAGGCACAAACCTTAGGGTACATGACATATGAAGTCACGTCTGCATCGGTGATGTGTTTTCCGAATTTGCTGCGCAGATCGATCTTGATCCTTTTGAAGTCCAAAGGTGCCATCGTAGCACCGGGGCGGCCGTCGATTCTTGGCTTATTTCTGATGACCTTGGTACGCAATGGCTCTGGGAAGCCTCCCACAGGTTGCCCAAGATACCCTTGGAAGAACTCAACAACGGATGAGGGGAAATCAAGATGGTCTGCACGGGAAAGGACGTCCTCTTTGGTGAAGGAGTTCGACGTCATCCATTGTGCAAAGTCACCAACCACCTTGGACGATGGCGTTACTTTCACAATGTTACCGCACTAGAAGGCGAATGAGGTTCCAAACACGTTTGAGGGTATTTTCTACTTACAAGCTCGTTGGCTTCGATATACTTCTTCTTGATTTCTACGTAACAGTGTATCAGTAAGAGGAATAGTTAGAAAGATGGAAATGCATTTTACCTGTCCATTGTGTTCCGAGGCCAAGTTGCGCAGCTTGGAACTACACAGACGGTAAGCCGTATGCAATGCGAAAACCACGACACTACTCCTACCATGAGATTTGTGTACTGTCCTCCTGGCATCTCATGATCGAAGACACTCGAATCCGATGCGCGGACATTAGCTTCGAAGCAGCTGTAAAGCATGCGAACTTGACTCCAGTACGAGTTCAATGCTTGGATATCAGAGTAACGGATACCGGTGCCCAAATTTGTCTGCTCCAGCGCCATACAAACCGCTCCCATCGACGGTTGTGAAGTTAACCCAGACATGCCTTGTCACATTAGTTAGTAATGATACATTTGTAAGCGTCTTTAGTCCTTACTATCAATGGCAACATCGACAATATCGGCGCCAGCGGCCGCCGCCGCCAACATAGACGCCGTCGCGATTCCAGCTGTGTCATGGGAATGAACGTGGATCGGAATATCAGGGTACTTCTCCCTGATGGCTCCTATAAGGCTGGGGGGGATTTCCTGCTCAGTTCATACTGCATATAATAAACACACTACCAACATTTTCGCTGCCTCTGGTTTGAGCAGACCAGCCATATCCTTCACACCAAGAATGTGTACGCCTTCGTCGACAAGTTTATCGACGAAATCCAGATAATACTCAAGGGTATACTTGGTTTCCTTGGGGCTGGCGACATCACCGCTGTAGCAAACAACGGCTTCAACGACGCCTCCGGCTTTCTTGGCGGCGTCAATACCAAGCCTCATCTGGATAAAGGTTAGCACTCATGGCGTCAGGATGATAGGCTCAGCTTACATTTTCTGTAGAAATTATGCTAGATCAGTGATCTGTCTGTCTTTGACTATTGGACACTTACCGAAATAGTTCAAAGAATCGAAGACGCGGAAGATATCAAGGCCATTCTCTACAGCTTTCTTAGAGAAGTCATAAATGGCATTGTCGCTGCGACGAAAATGAAAAGGCGTTGCAAAAGCTTCTAAGAACTTACGGATAACTGGTATACCCAACACCATTGGCACCACGCACGAGTGCCTGGAACGGAATATTAGGCACCAACTTACGAAGGATCCGCTATTGACATGTGTCAGCAAGTAATCACTGACTCATGGGACTTCGACGGACCAACCGCTCCCAAGGATCCTCGTACAGGAATCGCATGGCCACGTCGAACGTGGCACCACCCCACATCTCCAAGCTAAATGCATTGGCAAGCGCATAGCTGGTCTCTTTCGCGATAGCGACCATATCAATAGTTCTTAAGCGGGTAGCAAGGAGCGATTGGTGAGCGTCTCGCCATGTTGTGTCCATGATAAGCGTGCCTGGGTACTCCCGTACGGCTTTGGCGAAGGCCTCGGGACCGTGCTCGACGATGATGTTACGCCAACCCACCTCGCACGGCAATGTAGTATCAATAGGTGGATCATCTGGGTCGTAGCGATTCTCCAACTTGGGGATAACAATTTCGGATTTGAGACCTGGTTCGCCAGACTGACCCTTGATAGAGCTCCCGTTGACTGCGAGATCCCCGAGATATGCGAGGAGTTTCTGAGCACGGTTTAGGCTCTGTACAAGCTTGAAGAGCTCGGGAGTGTCGTCGATAAACTAAAATGACATGAAAAACACTGGATACCCTGGAACTCCGATACATACCGTAGTCCAAGTCTTTCCACCAACGAAGACATCGTGTGTGAGGAGGCGGAACAAGAAAGGGATATTGGTCTAAGGAAAACATTAACTCAGTCTCGAGAACATACTGATTTTCGGCTGACCTTGACACCACGGATGCGGAATTCGACGAGAGCACGGAGCATCTTGCGACGAGCGACCTCGTATGTCGTGCCGCTAACCGTGCACTTAACGAGCAAGCTATCATAGTGTGGCTAAACGGGGGCGCACACTTAATCCAAATACAACTGTAAACTTTTCAGATGCCTACCGTGATCTGTGCGCCAGCAAAACCGGAAGATGCATCGAGACGAACACCATTACCACCTGCACTGCGGTACACTTCAATTTTTCCGGTGTCTGGCTGGAAGCCAGCTGCCGCATCTTCGGTGGTGATACGACACTGAATCGCAAAGCCTCGGCGAGTGATGGCCTCTTGCGTCAAGCCAAGCTGGGGGAGAGTCGCGCCTGCAGCGATCTGGATTTGGGCAGCGACGATGTCGATACCGGTAATCTCCTCTACAAAACCGCGGAGCTTCGTTAAGGGCGAAAAACCATGAACACGGCTATAAAACTCATACCAGTAATGGTGTGCTCGACTTGGATACGGGGATTAATCTCGATGAAATAATGTCTGCCCAACTGGTCGACTAAGAACTCGGCAGTTCCAGCGTTCCTGTACCCCACACTTTTGGCAAGCTTGATGGCATCAGCTAAGATAGCTTGGCGGACCTCGTCAGGGAGATGTGTGGCAGGCGCGACCTCGACGACCTTTTGGTGACGCCTTTGCACTGAACAGTCACGTTCGAAGAGGTGGATGGTGTTACCAATAGCATCGGCCAAAATTTGTACTTCGATGTGCCTAGGGCGTTCCAAAAAGCGTTCGATGAAGACTGTACCATCTCCGAAAGCGGACCTGGCCTCGGAGACAGCACGATCGAACGCATTCTGGAAGTCAGATTGCTCGCGCACGACACGCATGCCACGACCGCCTCCGCCCATGGCAGCCTTGATGATAACTACGAAGAAGTTATCGATCAACCGTATGGAGGGGTGTGTGCGAAATGGACTCTACCTGGGAAGCCATATTCTTTGATGAACGACTCTCCCTCAAGATACGACGCGACGGGCCCGGGTGTTCCGGGAACGACTGGTACACCAACCTTTATAGCTGAAAGACGTCGCGTCAGTCTCAGATATCCACGCTATCGTATCGGCGCATATACCCAATGCACGTGCTTTGGTCTTGTCACCAAGACCATCGATGACTTCAGGGGTGGGCCCAACGAACGCGATACCGGCCTGCTCGACCTTCCGTGCGAACTCGGCGTTTTCGGATAAGAAGCCATAACTACAAAAAGGTGTTCAATACAGACACCGCGTGACATAAGCAGTAGGGGGTACCCGGGATGGATCATATCGACGCCATGTTCGAGAGCGATTCTGATGATGTCGTTCTGGGCGAGATACGCACCGACGGGAGTCAGACCTTTCCCAACTTGGTATGCTTCATCGGCCTGTCAGGCATGTTAGGGCGACCTCATACACGATGACTGGGATCGCACATCGCACCTTCTGGCGGTGGGCGGAAAGACGATCCTCGAATGAATAGATCGCGACGGTGTGCATAGCCAGCTCATGGGCCGTCCGGAACACTCTGATAGCGATTTCCTAGTGGACAGGACCACGTCAGGGAGATCGCCGAACGGAGTGTGCAAGGAACTTACCCCACGGTTTGCTACAAGGATCTTGGTGAGAGGGCCGCTGTGTCCGGCGGCCCTCCTACGCATCGTCTGGATGTTGTGCACGGGTGTGCTGGGCGCACTGGGCGACCCGATGAAGGTGTGGGCTAGCCTCGGGGGATGAAGGGATTGTGGGGGAACGGCCATGGTGGTGGGAAGTAGTCAAGGGCAACAAAAGCCAAGAGATGGATTTAAGGAAATTAGCAAGGGTATTGCAGAGATGGACTGGCGCGGCAGCGAAATATTGTAACAACTCCGGTATGATCAGAACGACGTATCTGATGATCTCGAGATACTAGGTCTGGCCTGGGGAGACTGAGGAACCGAGGGCGGAGACGTGGCAAGCATTTATGTGGAGCCTCCGGATCCAACACCACGCTAGACAGTCATTGTCTGTCCACGTCGCCTCCTTTCTCAAGCTTGTCCACTCGCGATACGGCATCAAGACGCCATCCTCCGCATCATCTCCACCCTCGTCCGATAACCCCACGCTGGCGTGTCCGAAATCACATCGGCTGTGCGACAAGCTGCGCAGCATAAACAATCCATCTTTTGCACTCACGCTCAGATGATATAACACCCTGGGAGAAATCATGGTGTCAGTTTCGATTAGAGAGTGGTATAATACTCTGGCCCCTGCTCTCCAACTTCTTCTGGTTGTTCTTCGCGATCGCATACATGACACCCGCAAAGAACCCAACTCCGATCGCGGACACCGATCCAATCGTGATCGTATCCCCAAAGAACAGCATCCCTGATGCAGCCACCGGGAGCTTGTTCAGTGCGCCCACCATACTGAGGTCAGCATTAGTCACCAGGTACACTCTTAATGATGCAAGACACGGACCTGTATGTCGTACTGCTTGTTGTCCGGACGCACCACGCGGTAGTGTACGATATGCCAACTGCTGCTGCGCCAGAAAACGCAATAGCAAATAGCAACACGTGTCGCGTTTCTTCTGGGCTTAACGAGGGTGCCTAATTGTTCGTATGCGAGACGAGACTCGAGGTGGCGAAGCATGCTTACAAGTTACGTGAGAGATTCTCTGTTCCCCAGTCTTCCGAAATAATAGAAAACACGGCCAGTATAGGGATCGACAGTAAATTATTGTAAAACATCGAATCCCAGTCGGAGAACCCTGTCACTTTGATACGTTTCCGCATCAGCAGAACCTGTCAGAGAGCTATCATCAGCATTTCTGTAGGGCAAAGCCGAAAGAGACTTGCATAACCAGCGCTCGCTAAGCAATTAAGCAGCATCCAAAAGTATCCTATGTGCAGCCTCTTCATGACATCGGAGACAAGCTCTAGGCCAACGGCCATAGCTGCACTCGCTGGCGGAATATCGCCAGCTGCATCTGCTACATTGCTCACATCTGTGAATGCTGCAAGCATTGAAGAAAGTATCTAATGTTGGTGAGCAGGATTTGCGACCCGGCTGTATCATTGTACCACCACACTCACCATTAATAAGAACGCAATCATCGTGAGCCTCGTTATCCGCCCATTAAACCATATAATCTCCCCGTAGGCCTGAAATAGAACGATGAGGAACGTCACACGGACCACGAAGTGACACGTACTATGAGGATAATGGTCAGGTTCTTGAAAATTGTGTAGACTGGTATAGTGAGGTATTGCTTCGAACAAATCGATTCAGGAATTTAAGAGGGCAACCGACGTGTCAGATACTCACGAGACTCTTGGAACCGGTGTATATAACGATGACAAGCAAGGCGCTCACGGGTAGCCATGCTTTCGCATCCTGTATGCTAAAATCTCGAAACGAAATGACGCCCAGCTTCTTGACGACAACCACGCATGCAGTGCAGACGATACTTTGCAAAGAGAGTAAAAGGAAGGTCATATTAAACTGACGTCCAGATACCACAAACTACGCTGGGGTGAGTCATATGACATGGAATATGCGGGTAGCATACCTTGTTCACCACAGTCATGAGGATAGAGGCAATACAATAAAAAACAATCGAGAGTCCTGGATGCCGGCTCGAACGTACTGTGTGTAGGCTTAGGACAGCATCCACTCACCGGCGGAAGAGACAGCATTGTCGTCTTTTTGGTTACCTGTCGCAATATTCCTCTTCAACTCTGCTACATCTTCAGCTGTATCTTTTGATGTCGCCATGGGTTGCCAATTAGAAGCCGAGCTGTCAGGCTTCAAGCTTCAAAGTCGAGACGCGGTGTCAATTCAGCACTTGACTTCAAGCCAAGTGACGTGGTCCGAGGCAAACTGTGTTACCCACCGCAGTGTAACCGTTCTGATTTAGGCAGTCCGACCATACCACTGATCGGAATTTGAATTACACTTAAGTGGACCTACCTCTTTAGGAAGGTGTTTCCCATCACTCAGAATCACCGATGTGCGATAAAGGATCCTAATGTCAGGATACCTTGCGACTTGCGACTTTGAGCCTTAGTGAGAGATTAAATTACCGAATATCTGATTATCCAAGCAGTGCAGGCACTACCAAGGTCTATCCTACCCTCCAGAAGCTTCCTCCAGCTGTATTGTGACCTCCTCCAGTCCAGGTATCCTGCTTTTCAAGAGAGCGTTCACGCGTTCCAGCACGCGGTCGATATTCGACTGCTTATTGTTTGGCACGTCGGATGGATGTGTCTGAGAGACAGAATACGAAAGTTGAACATGGATAGAACCAATGATGCTTGAGGAATCTTTGGGCCAAAATCGCGGAAAAGAATACGACGCGACACCTTCCACGTGTTCGAGCTGCACGTAGCGACGTGCGTCAGGTGTCGCTATTCTTTATGGAACGCTTGGATCACATACCTCCTTCAAAGCCATCTCAACCTTGCTTTCGTTATCTCCCAAATCTAAGCTGAGCACCCGCCCAGTATCAATGACGAGGGGGACTACACTCGCAACGATGAGCACAGCGATAAAGAGGGAGGCGATGGGATCAAAGCCTGTCCACCCATAGTACTGGATGAGGAGTGTCGAGACAATAACTCCCACCGAGCCAAGGGTATCCTAATATCGTTGAGACTCGTCCTTGGATAACAAGACAAAACATACCGCCATCACGTGTAGGAATACCCCACGCATGTTGTGACTGTGGCTGTGGTGATCGTGGTCGTGTCCATGGGAGTGAGCGGGGTGTCCGTGTCCAACATCATCATGGTGGTCATGCACAGGATGGTGGTCATGTTTGAATGTGCTGGGGTGGTCATGGGAGAGCGGTGAATCTACAGGAGACGACACCGGAAATGGAACTTGAACTGTTGGTGCTGAGGATGTTTGGTTGTTTCCAAGTGTAACTTGAAGTGATGGGCCACGAGAATGGGGTTTCCGTTCCCTGATTGTGGAAGACTTCGGAACGTGTTGGGTTTGCTCTTCATCAGCAGGTGAGGACCGGGAATCAGAATGTGACTTGTCAGATTGCTCATGCACGTGTGAGTGGGTATGCGGAGCTTCAGTCTCTTGTCCCTCGTGATGATGGGGATGGGAATCCTGCTGTGAAGATGCCACAGTGGCATAGCTATGGCTGCGATGAGCACTATTGTGCCTAGGGTGATCATGGGAATCGAGGGTATGTGTATCTAAATTCTGACTGGCATGGTCACGAAGAGGTAAGGTAGTCACGTGCTTGTTTGAGAGATGAGCATGGTTATCGGGTGGATGCGAGTGACTAGCATGAGAGTGCTTGTGCTCATGATCGTGGTCGTGGCTGTGCCCATGTCCATGTCCGCATCCATGGTCATGACTGTGACCCTATACCGAACATTATTTTATTAGGCATCCCTGCCCAGTAATTCAATGCACATACATGATGGTGATGGTGGTGATGTCCCCCCATTGCGAACATTCCAAATAAATTTACACCAAGCCCAAGAGAGCTGATCAGCAGGAGTTGGCTCGTCGACATCTCTGGGGGGTCTAAGCTGGTAGATTGGATGACTCAGATCATCAACACGACATTTGATGCATCAAATGGACTCACAGTCGCTGGACCGCTTCGAACACGATGAAGATCGAAATCAGGATAAGAAATATTCCATTTGCAAAACCCGATAATGTCTCGATTCTGCCAAACCTACGGACGAACAAAATACATTGGACAAAAAAAAAGACTCAGCGAATTGCCTCTACACATCGAAACGTTAGGCAAACTTACCCGTAAGTGAACCGCTCATTTGGAGGCCACTTAGCCATGACGGAAGCTAGTAATCCGACGCCGATAGCCAGACAATCAAATGCCATATGAATTGCTTGATATTCGTGAACTCTCGATAAACATTGAGACACAACTGTATGAAATCGCTCACCATCTGAAATAAGTCCCAAGCTATTCGTCCAAACACCGTAAAGCATTTGTACGAGCATGAAACACAAGTTTAGTGCTAAAAAATAAAAGATCTTTCTGGATTCGTTGTCTGAGAGGATAGAATGTAGGTAAAAGCGGACGAGTTTTGACATCGGCGTTCGTGGAGAATACGAAGGGGTCTGATCTTCGCTCGGATACTGTGCTGTGATGATCCAAGTGAGTAGACACACGCCCGTCTGCCATGCATCATACCGTAGTAAAGCATCGTGCCGAGCACGAGATCGATCCAGTGTGGGTGCTGGGAGAATCCAAGACGTCCCAGGGCAATAGCAACGAGGAAAGCCGAAGGGTAAGAGAGTAGAAACACCTGAACAGCTTGCTGAGAATTATACCGTTTCATTTTGGCGTCTGGCGTCAGGAATACAGTATTAAACGTGAGGAGAGGAAGGACGGCCAACGATAGCAGAGGGACGACAGGCGATGGGCGGGAATCGACCTGACTGAGTTAGGTGAAGATCTACCTATATGACAGAGGCTTACCAGTGCTCGCCTGAAGGCATATAGGGGAAGGCTAATCAACGCAGCGCCAAACGTACTCGCGGCAGTGGCCACGGTAGGACTGATTGTAGGTGACAAGACACCCCGAAGATGCTCCAAAGCATACGTAGCTAAGCCGTAGAGTATGACACAAGCATAGCCAGGGAGGATGCTGGCAGGAGCTCTGTGGGACATGGTGATGTCAGCGAAAAAGGAGACGACGAAGGAGGACACCACAATGAGGGGACGGGACATCTGGCAACGATATTTAAGTGGTATTCCCGCCGAGGCAAGGAGAGGTTACCATCGCGTCCACCCAGGAAGAGGAGAAATGGACAAATAGGATAACGCTGTCACGAAGTGGATGAATTCCTCCCACCACGACAGGATAACAAGGCGAACGTACCGGAGTGAAGGGAGTCGATAGAGGGCAGTATATAGCGCTGCCTGCTGTACAAAGAGCAACAGCGAGGATACGCCTAGCGCTGTCCACTACGGCATTCTGAGAGGATACGACAGATGAGGACGGTAATGGCCTACTTCGATTTGGGTCCCTTTCGAAAACTCCCCAGTTAAACCCTCCCAGACCAACATGCCCAAGGCCCCCAAGGCGAGGACTCTCATGACCACCCAGAAGACACCGACATCATAGGAGAGTAGGGACTCCTTTGCTGCAAAGAGTGCAAGGACGAAGAGGATGTTCGAGAAGACTATCTTGGGGAATGTCCCTGCGCCAAGTCTGAGGATGATAAGTTAGTCGCGGGGCGGGGCGAGACGACGTGACGACGCACGACACGGAAAGGACCCGGGCTGGCTGTAGACTGATCTTCCTACGCGTCCGTGCATCCGGGGCAGACATCCCGGCGAGACACCGAGCAAGTGCGACACCAACTGACACTCTCACTGACAGGCACCCCAAATCCAAACAAGGGAAGTATTTCCCATCCGCGATCACACGCAGATAAAATTCGCTGACCTGGCCATGTCTTTCTGTTCGACACCCTCAAGTCAGGTAAGCAGACTGCCCAGTGCTTTCTTCGTTGGATGAACACATAGATGACGAGTCTGATACGTTCCGCGCGGGGTTTCCTCGCGCTGACCGCTGTGACGAGTCCTTTTAATTTTTACCATTCATGCATATCTGATCCTCATTTCACATCTCACCGCCAACCTCTTCCCCGCTGATCTCACTCTCAACAGTATGCCCATTTCTGCTGAGGATGACTGGTCCGAGTCCGACGAGGACATCGGCGCCGGCATGGAGACGGATGTCCTGCTCGGCGTTCCCGACGGGAGTGTCGAGACCGATGCCGACATCAAAGATGCTGCAGTCTCTCGCATTGGTGGTCTTCCTGTACGAGCTCTGTCTCTTGTTCAATGTACGAACAACATGTCAATGCAGATTCATTTGTATCTCGCTTTTCAAGGCGTTTTTGCCTTCACGCGAAACCCCCATTTCCTCTTCCCAATGCAAGGTCTGCTCGGATCCTATGGAGCTTCTCCTGCAGGTGTGGTGTCCGTTCGAAGAGAGTCCCATGGACCGTGCTTTGTATGTCTGGGGTTGCGCTCGCTCCACTTGTCAAAGACAGGCTGGAAGGTAGGCAAGATTTGGTACAAGCAGATCATGCATCTTAAATGCGAACAGCATACGGGCATGGCGTGGTTTGAGGTATAATTCTGTCTATGCAGCCAAGCTGAAGAAAAAGAAAACACGGAATGCTGCACAACATAAAACTATTACCTCCCCGCCTCCGAACTCACCAGTGTCCGCTAACCCATTCTCTGTAAGCCGCACTGATATTCGTCCTTGTTTTATCGACCGACCAGTCGCTCAGATAAAAAACACTGCCGAACCGATAGCTTTTGGTTTGGGTGACCAAATTTTCGGCAACCCGGCGATTGATATCCCTGATCAGCCCAAGCAGGATGACAACGATCCCAGTGATGCAGAGAGCGACGATTCTTCGTCGCCTGAGGAATCGCCCATCACAGCCATGGCCTCGACGAGTGTGGCCGACTCATTCTGGGCCGCAGCACCGTCCTACTCTGCAGTATACTTGTCGACACTATCCGAATACATTCCACAGCCTTCCAAGGGAAAGGCCCCCGCGAGTGCCAGAATAGAGGACCCTGTTGAAGCAGATGGCAAAGCCGGAAAAGACTCGATCTGGGCGTTGGAAACGTACGAAAACTCGGTGGAGATAGACAACGTATTCGATCGGTTCACTAAGCGCGTTGAATTTACGGGAGAGCAATGTCTTCGGTGGGTCATCCATCACCATCGTGGACGATATCCGGATTGGACCGATAATCTGTGCCTTGCAGCTACGAACTTAAAGGCGTCCCCCTACCTTTTGCATCAGATAAAGTTTTCGAACTACTATTCCCTGCGGCTCCCCAAGCACCTCGCCCCGTCACGAAAGCTGGCTTTGAGGTTGTCCAGCCTGCGAAGCGCTCCTATAGCACGGCATCGATCCCATCGTGTCCCTGTTGCAAATCGAGCCGGGTGTTTGAATGCCAGCTGATGCCTAATCTGATCAATGTCCTGAGGGACTCGGTCGATGACAAGCATCTGGATGTGCGGAGATTGACAGACGAACAAAGGATCAAAGCGGTGCAGGATGCACTCAAACGAAGCAAGGAGTCGGGGAGTCGTGGGATGGAATGGGGTACCTGCATGGTGTTTTCTTGTGGAAACGACTGCTGCCTGGACGACAAAGGACAAGACGACAAGGAATGTTGGCGGGAAGAATATGTGCTTGTTCAGTGGGACGAGTGAGACCATCCAAATATACGTAAAATACAACAAGAGCGTTTGTGCTAGCCTGGAAATAACGTTATTTGTACGGTGCTCGTCAAGAAAGTTTTATGCAGAGGCGTTCAACGGCCCATGCAGATCACCGTCCCATCTCCCACTGTCACCAACCGATGTCCCATACGCTAACCCTCCCCTTTGCGCTCTCCCCGCCCGGTGCAGATGGCGCCAACGACGGCGCAGCGGGCCAAGTTCAGAGGTTTCCCCACACCCGCGCGCAGTTGTCCGCTATAATTCGGCAGCACAGATCTCCACTCGAAGGATACGATGCCGACGACGGCGACGATCCAAACCGCGTCAGCACCGCCCTTGTGACCAGAGTGGCCTCGCTGCTCGCCAACGAACAAGAGGACGCTCTCAAAGACATTCTCAAGTCCGAGTGCGGCGTCGATGACGATATGGTCAGTGCCTCGTCCTCAACCTGTCTAGCTTATTTCAATTAACTTCGTCGCAGCTCGAGCAGAATGTCCTCGACCTCATGCACAGACATCGCGACGACGTGGCAGGTGTTCCGTTCCTGTTCCTTACACCAACCCGACGCCCGTCACGACCCTCGTCAAGGGCATCTTCTCACTCCGTACGGCTTAACAGGCCTGATACCCCTTCTTCAGTTCCGAATTCCCCGTTTTCCATGGGGTTCCGTAGACCACACACCCCTGTCCCATCCCCGCTTGTCGGCGGTAATGCAACAACTTATATCACCGCTCGTAGCGTGTCGCCGATGAACTCACCCGTGCTCGCGCACTCACAAGCCACCCAGGCCCAGTTCACTGCAAGCCTTCCTGCGTCGCCCATCTCCTCTCCGAGACTGCTCAGTGCCAAAGCCACAGAATTCAAACCCATCCCCCGGCCACTCTCGGCGGCTTCCTCCAACCCTGCTACGTTGTCGGGCTATGGCAGAAACGAGACCCCATCGCCTGATTTGTGGTCCCACAGTCCGCTCAGAGCCACGTCCAACCTCGCGATCGCTGCGCCACTTATCCCAGATCAGAACATTCCATCTCGGTCTGTTACGCCTAGCCAACTCCGCTCCTCTACGAGAGTAGGTGAAGAGGAGGAGGAAGATGACCCCTTTGACCCCTTCGCATCGAGGACGGCAACCCATTCGTTCCACCCCATCACAGTCACAGACTTTGATCAATGGTCTGATTCAGCCCTCTCGAATCATTCTCCCGACGACCTTCGCGCTGGATATTACACGACCGGATACGAATATGATTCTCAATACGATACTCCAGGCGAAGACCCGGATACGTCTGGTTACCTCACTGATGGCATGACCCCACTTGACGTATTGAGTTCCGTCTTTGGTTCGACCCTCGCTCCTTCTGAGCTCGAGGAAGCACTCTCTCAGAATGCATATGATTTCGAGAAAGCCATGGCTTGGCTCATCGATCGTGCGTTACCATCTCCCCCTCAGCATGCGCAGGCGAGAATGCAGCCGATGGGTGGCCGTGTCACCCTGGTCACAAGGGATGGTCCTCCAGCCATGATGCGTGGCGGACGAGCTGGCTACACGAATGTGGCACGGCCACCTGGAAGAAGTACCGCCGCACGACCTGTGCCAGGCGGAAATCGGGTGTGCCGATACTACCTTGCTGGCGAATGTTTACGAGCGGATTGTCGATTCAGGTACAATACATCTGCGCGCTCTGTAAGCTCACTGTTCTGATCCGTTTTTATTCGTAGCCATGATATCGAGCGCGCCCTGTGCCGATTCTGGTTGCGTGGGACGTGTGCAAAGCAAGATCAATGTGAATTCCTGCACCAGCTGCCCAAAGATGTTGACGTTGCGCCCGTCACGCACGCACTTTCACGCACGAACCTGCATCACAACCCGTCTGGAACTTCCAGCCCACCCCCAGATGAATTCCCTGTGCTAGGCTTTGACGGCTCTGTACTTGGGAGGAACAAAAGGGCATCCGGAAATTGGCAGCATGATCCAGGCCGTACAAGGTTTGCTGCTGCAGTAAAACGACCCGTACCGGCAACGGCGGCACGGCGTGAATTACTTTCCAGCACCAGTTCTGCTGACAATCTGCAGCTCCGAACCACGATCGTCGCACCGAAGGCCTCTCCGCGTGTCAAGCTGCGTCCTCCAACGCTGCTGCCCACCCTGGCGACCGGAGAGTCGGTAAATAACCTCTACATGTCGTATCGTTCCCGTGCACTGCAGCTCGGTGCTGCTCGAAACGCGTGTCTCTCACGAGCTGCCGATGCATGGAGACGAGGAGATGGTGCTGCCGCCAAGCGGTTCAGTCGGGAAGGGCACGACCTTAACGCGAAGATGAGCAATGAGATGACGGAGGCTGCCGGAAGGCTGGTAAGGGAACGTGCCAAGCTCGCTGAGCAAGCAGTCAAGAGCCGAGACCTGAACTGGTCGGACGATCTGGGAGATCGGAGCGCGCGGGGACGCACGTGTGGTGGCGGGTTGGGGATATGTTTGGGTATCGCAAGTAAGGACATTGGTGGTGAATCGAGATCGTCTTCGGAGGAAAGGACGGAAGCCATGCTCGACCTACACGGGCTGCACTCTAATGAAGCGACCGAAGTACTAGAGGAATTCGTGCTTGCGGTGAGTGTTGGCACGCGCTCGGCTGTGTCTGATGAGCTGACTTGCTTTGGAAGCTGGAACGGGAACACTTTTTGGGTCTTGGTGGGCCTTCTTCTTAGATGCTGCCTTTTCTGTTCTGACGATTTTTTTAGCATTTGCCATCGTTGGAGAGGAGAAGCACACGGGAACTCAGGACGCAGCGAGGGGAGCTTCGCGTGCTCGCCTCGCCGCAGGTGTTAGAGAATGGCTGCATCGCTGGGGTTATCCGTGGAGCGAGCGCGATGGCATCATCTGCATCGATGTTCTGACACACTCCTGAGCTTGACCTGGATATGTAAAGATATAGATAAATGGTGTTATTAGGCTGTAGACAAACAAGATGTACGATACTTAGCGGTGAGAGTCCAGACTCTAGTGCTGATGGTGGCAAATTAATGACACAATTAATGTGGTGAATCACGTGCGGGTGCGGGTGGACTGGGGTTGGTTGCGGCGAACGCGACGTGGCTGCACATGCTATGTTCAAAGGCGAGCAACCCTGACAATGACCTCAACCATGTCCACAACAGACGACAGCCCAAACGACGCGCAGCAAGACAGGCCCTATTCCATCGACCTCTCCCTCGAGCTCGAACGTCAGCTCGACAACGAGTCCCTCCCCCCGCCCACACCCGTAGACACAACCCGCCCACAGTCGCTCGACCCACAAGTCGTCGCCCACATCATCACCGACCTCAGGTCGTCCCTCGCAGATGCCACTCGCCGCCGTGACGAGCTCGCCCAAACACTTTCTCAAATCCAAGCCAGGGAGAATGACCTCACAGACACCCTCGCGCACATGGCGGGCGAGTGCTCCAGACTGCAGGAGGAGCTCGACATCGCAAAGAGCAAAGCAAAGGACGACGAAAATACCATCTCCGTGTTGCGGACAAAAGTCGAGGAGAGCAGGTATGTCATCCCCATCCTGCGCCCTGACCAGCAGTCACCTTTGCGCCCAGGCGGGGACTCATGCGCCTCCAGTCCGAGAGTCGACGGCAAAGCCAGGTCCCATCGGGACTGGATCTCTCTCGGTCTAGTCTCGCATCCTTGGCGGGGCCACAATCATCAAAGCGGGCCTCGTTCGCACCCCTTACCGGCTCGAGCGCTGGCCGGATCAATGCGCACCGGCGCATCTCATCCGTTTCAGACTCGGGTTTCGCAAAGTTCGACGGTGGCTCACCACATAATAGTCCTGGCCCCACTAGCTTTACCTTCCCCGACAGCGCAATGCTAGCAAACAAGTTGGCATCCCTGCCCAAGTCCTCTGGGGTATTTGGCCGCGCATCTCCTCCCTCCTCTGTTTTCCCGCCGGAAGAGTCAGCCGAGGTTGAGATGCTCCGCAAGGAGCTCAATTCCATGCGGGGAGAGTTGGATGAGGCAAAGCACGAATTAAACGAGGTGAACGAAGCACGAGAGGCGTCGGAATTATGCGTCAAGGTTCTTCGTGTGTTCATAGAGGAAAACAACGTCGGCGCCCCAATGCCAAACGCAGGTGGATCTACAGCGACACTACCATCTTCCCAGGCCGAATTAAAGAAGAACGGTCAAGCTCCAGGGGGTTGGGGCTTCAAGCTCTGGCGAACCGAGCCATTAGCTAAAAATCCTCCCGGCGCAACACCTATACCCTTTATACCACCTACTACCACCCCTAATATCGCGTCATCACCACCCCCTCAACCACTCTCAAGGAAGCTTGGGGAATTCTTTGGAGCTCGAAGTGCCAGCATCTCTTCTACCACACCCGTCAAATCGCCGCGCTCCGAACAAGAAGCCTTGTATAATGGATTGTCAGATACGTCATCCATTGAAGAATCTCTCGCTGAGCCCGTCAGCCCCGCGAGTGAGCTTCCCCGGACAAACGTACTGGTGAGAGACACGACGAGCGTCACTTCAGGCTCTTCAGCGAGGGATCTTGGCGCAAGTCCGGAGCGGAAGACAGGCGGACTTCCCTCTCCGTCTGGAGTGGAAGGTGTTTTTACCCCCGTTGCCATATGAGTTGACGGGACTTCTAATTACCTCTCTCGTACTTCCTGGGATATAAGTCAGATAAGACACATTTGGATACATATTATAGCCACCCGCTACTTCGAGAGACTCACCTTCTACTGGATTAAACGGCACATTGTGATGAACTGGATATGTAGCGTACCCGTCTGTACTATTTTGCTCTTAGAAGCTAGTCCATTTCCGTCGATCCCGTCACACGACCGAGACTTGGAAGCCTTCTTCATCACGCCGCAACTTGTGCGATTCAGTCCAATTTAATCTGACGGGCTGTTCCATCACACTGGATTCAGCCTACCGTGCGTGGTATCGGCTCAGCGGTGGTGAGTTGTACGTAGTACTTTGGCGATTTGCTGCGAGGATCGCAGCGCTTACGAACTGCAGGCACCCCGTACTGGTATCTTTTAACAGCGGGAATTTGGTGTCGATGCAACTTGCTGCAGCCGCCCTCACCACTTGCCGGGATAATCGCAAGGCATCGTCCGTCGCACCAGCATATCCGCCTCGACGGAAAGTCGAGTCGTACCCATCCTCGATGGGGCTGTTCTCCCGTCGGCCCAGATCTTATCGACAATAATCCATCGACCTCAAGGCTCGACCAGGTGGTCAAATGCCTCCCCCTCACGATCACCCAGTGGCGTCCGTTCACAACACCGCGACCTTTTTTCTTTTGCGCAGGGCCGGACACGGCGATCTCACCCATCGATATAAAAACCAGCAGGACAATGCACTAGGTGCACATCGCATGCCGGGGCGCGTGGAAAGCGAGCTTGATCATCCTCGAATTTTACGCCATGTGCGAGGTCGTCGAGCACAAGTGGCTGCGATACGAATGCGGCCATTTTTCCCTCTGCGACAATCTTCCGTGGTGGGTAGTAAGCCTGGTCCCCACCTATCACGTCCCATCGTCGCTGACATGCGGTCGCTAGGATTACTGCACGTCCCAGCGTCACTCCATGACGCACCATGTTGGAACTGCATCGAGCAATAGTGACTCGTGAATCCTTGCCAACGTGCTTTGGACGACAGGCGTGCGCAGGATGGCCACGTCGTCGATCACCATCATTGCCGGCGGGATCAATCGATGCGATCATTGTGAGCGTACCCGTCGTCGAGCCCTGCACAAGAGGCGCAGACGTACAAGGGGATGTAAGTGATCGAATACTCTGAACGCACGTCGCGCGTTACCCAACGTATTTTTAGTCCGACCGAGGCCGAGTCCATCTCGGACGGTAATCCCGCTCCGTCGCACAACACAACGTGGCCATTGCATCTGAAACCTCTCATCTGTGCAATGAACCGACCGGTGCGCGCGTTTCTTGCTTCGTTGACCCATTACAGGGGCTTCATTGTTCCGACTACCGTCCTTTACAATTGCATCTAGATTTGACCTCACCGTCCCGTATCTCCGCCGAAGGAGTGGATCTCCGTCACTGCCCATGTTTACAACTTGCGTATGAAGGCTGCGGTTCTTGAGATGACCCCCATTCCGATGAATATCCGGTTCACGATGTGCTGTGCGTAGAATCTATCGGCTGTTTGAGTGCTCGGTGGTTTTGCTTGACTTCATTAATGTGCTGAAGAGCTCGCACTTTCAAGGTAATTTTTCGACCGAGGCTCCACCGCTCCAAAACGTGGTCTTGAGACATTACGGTGTAAACATGCCGTATGTTTTAGATAACTTCCGTGGCGTTGCACTTTCGATGTCGAGGTGCTCCGAGTCGTCTCTGCGGTGGCGGCGGGTGCGGAGAAGCTACTTGCAGTTGAGAGCGGCGGCCAGCCCGGAGCAAGCTGTTGCGGGGATGTGGATTTCCTCTGTCCACATAACCCTGCTACAGAGATGCGGCAAGGGCGCCGTGTGTCATGGGCGGCCCGCAGATCGAATTTCACGGATAAGCCGTGACAACGAGTCGAAATACGTCCTGCATAACATCGGTTATGATCTGCGAATCATTTCGCGTGGAGTGACAACATGATCGCGGCTTGCAGCTGAGTTGTGTGTACGCGTTTGTATTACCCCCGGGATGTCATAATTAAATGTATGAAGGTAGGTCCCGAACAACGTTGGTGCAGCGCAAAGATGCATCAGAAATATTGGGTAACAGAAGCGGGGTTCCTGAGTGGATATGCTTCCATTGGTCGTATGGATCCCGTGCGTCCAGTTCACCGATCCACGATCACTGATCAGAACTTATGTGAGGTGCGGCGCGGACACGAATTCATCTGTCTGACTTCCGCGGGTGCCTCCAGGGACAAGGGCGAGATGAGATCCTCGGATTGAAACACAACGCGCGTACCGTAACCCTCAGGCGTTGAAGGGTTTCAGCCGAGACCATGTTTCGGCCAGCTGCCACTCGACTGGGTCTTTCGCGAGTGATTTGCCGTCGACGTCGAGACGTCGAGTGAGGCCGGCGCGTTGGAGGATCGTAAGCAGAAAAGCGCACGTATCGAAGCCGGGTCGGATATTGTCAGATCTAGTGATCGCACAGAAAACGTCAGTTGAGTTGGCTTGATGTCAAAATCGAAGTCTGTGAGAAATTGCAGGAAATTGCTCGGAGGAACGATAAACCCGATGAAGTAGCCAGCGCTGCGGATGTCTGTTCTGCTACACTCACACACGTGACGCAATTTCTAATGCTTTCACGTAAGGGGGACTGATGCATTGTCTGCGCCGGGGTCTGTGCAGTAATCCATCACCACGGGGCCTAGCAGGGATCGTGAGGCAAAGAAGGACGGACAGATCAACTAGGACCTAGTTGGACAAGGAAGACATGGGGGACCACTCATTAATTACGGTCAGGGAATCTGGTCCGCCACAAGAAGCGATGGGGATAGGGGGGTGATAAAACTCCGCATTAAGGTTCACGGGAGGTCGCTTGACCGGAGGAGGTTCAGGACGCCGAGGGGAATCTCTGTGCATGGCACGACACGAGGTCGAGCGGCACAGACTGAGGCAACGCTGATATAGCAAGCTGATCGGGGAAATGCCGAACAGCCGCCGAATGTATCCACCCCGCTTTAACTCCGCGAAGGTTCACAATAAATGCGTGGGGTATACAGCCGAATTTGCTCATATACAGCCGGATTATCCAAGAAAGGAAATAACCTCCTTCAAAGATATGGATATTTCAGAGCACCCGTGGAAACCCCTCAATTTCCTCCGGAAGCCCCATCGAGTCGCCCTCCTCAATCTCTTCCTCGTCCTGGACACTCGTCCCTCTCTCCCTCCATCGTCCACCACCGCATGGAGCCAACTCTCTTCGCGACCCCTCCAAGAAACGCAGAAAAGGCGCAACTCGTCTATCATGTGCTGAGTGCAGGCGGTTAGTGCTCCAGTCTCTGCTCGTCGCCCAGAATTCACATCTCCATCGTCTTTCCTGTAGCCTGAAGCTGCGCTGCGACAGGAATGTTCCCTGTGGCTCTTGCGTCAAGCGCGGGTGCGGTGCGATCTGTCCGGACGGTACGTCATCCTCTCCTTCCTTCCTCTCCTTCCTCGACGTAATCGCTTCCGCCCTCTAGGCTCGTTGACCACTGGCCAGGGTAATCGGTATGCGTCCATCATGCTCCTCTTGCCCCCTTTCCCCTCAAGAATCGCAGGTTTGTGCTCGCCTCAACGCAAGAACTCCACGAAAAGATATCCGTCCTTTGCAATCGCGTTCGCGAGCTCGAGGATGCATTGAGACACTCCAACTCCCTCGTCTCGCCCGATAGGCACCCCCTGCTAACAGATGACCTTCTCCAAATCAAAGCTCCGTTGCAAAGGGAACCACCTGGCCACCGCAACGTTCCCAGAGGCAATGTCAAGGAAGAAGAGCAGAACGGCGAAATCGTCGACGCTTTTGGCTCTCTATCGATCAATGCTTCAGGAGGTACCAAATATTTCGGGTCTATAGCAAACTCTTGGGTGAGCCCCATCCACCAGGCAGAGACGATACATTTTACTGACCTTCTTCTCTCTAGTACTTTTTACAGGTAAATTACAACGACATCTCACTGCGCGATCGATCTGACTTGAGCCTAGAATGAAGCCGCGGAAGCTCAGGAATCTGAGGAAGGCCGGCTAGCCTCGCTACAGAATATTCTTTCACCTGAGATTTTGGCGCGGAGCGGTGCCTTCCCGCTTGTTCCAAATTCTCATCCTATCGAGGTCGAAAACGTCCGACTGCGAGAACTCTTTTGGTATCTTCCCGAATCACCGAGAGCACACCACCTGTGTCGAATCTACTACACATTCGGTGCTTGGATGTGAGAGACTCCGACTCTTGTTACGGTCGAAATTCTCATCCATCGTTTTAGGTACGATCCGATCAGCGAGCAGGATTTCTTCGAGGATATATATCCATTATTTTATGCTCCAGACGCCGGTCCACCACCCGATGACTCACTTCTTTCTCACAAGCTCGCCCTCATATTCATGGTTCTCGCAATCGGAAGCCTTGTGGATATCAAGCATCCAGCCTACAACGTCGAGGCCGAAAAATACCACCAATTGGCGCGCGCTGCACTGTTCCAGAGCTCGCTCTTTGAGGATCCTACTATCAGCGCCGTACAGACCTTGGCATGTACAATCGTTGTGTTTCGTCAATGGGATGCTGATATTCAGTCCGGTAGTTCCTCATGACCTTTTACCTTTTCTTATCGGACAGACATGGATCTAATTCTGGAAGTCGTTGGGCCATTATTGGCATGGCAGTAAAGATTGCGCAAAGCGTGAGTATGCCTGGTTATTAATCGTAAGGGTTCACACAAATACACTTTTCGTGATCAAAACAGATTGGGCTCCGTCAGTACCCTCTGTTTGATTGGGCAATGGACACTAACCCGATTGCTTGTTGTGATACAGATCGTGATCCAAGTAAATGGGGAGTGGACCAAAAGGAGACTCTCCGCCGCCGCGAATTGTTCTGGGAGTTGTACACGTATGATTCATGGCAGGTGAGCAGGAATGGTTATAGGTGTAACATCGAACGTTGGGTCACCATCATCGCAGTGCTGGACGTTCGGACGTCCACCGTCATTCTATCTATCACATATCGACTGCAAGCTACCCTATTCTGGAGAACCTGGTGATGAGTCATGTGCGTGGTGCGCGATACATTGAAACACGCATTATCTGACGATACCCTTTTAGTCCACGCTTGGAAACACCGCTTCGCATCAGAATGTATGAGTGTGGTCCACGATCAAGCTTTCGGCGCAAAGACACCGACGTATGCAACAGTCCTCCAATTGGATCGCAAGTTGCGCGCATTTCCCGTCCCCCCTAATCTGCAAGTTGCTGGGTTTGGCAACTCATCCCCGTCGGAGTCGCGCCATCACGAGAGCGTTTCGCTTATTCTACAACGACATATAGTCCTCGCTATCCGCGAAATGAGTATGTCTTCCCCATGCATTTACTCCCTTACATCTGCGAGCTTCACGCGTATTATTCTCTCGTAGTAAGGGGCTGCTGCTGACACTGCTTCAATCAGATCTCCTCTATCTCCACCGGAGTTTCTTCGCCCGAGCCCTGACCGACCACCCCAAAGATCCACTCGGTAGTCCGTATGGGACTTCGGTTATCGCTGCTTACCGCAGTGCAGGCTCGCTCGTAGCCTTGATGCGGAATCTTCATACACAACTCAAAGAGCCCAGTGAACGAATGTGGTTCCTCTGGACCCATATGTTTTCATGTGCAGTACGTATGCCCAATGGGTGTTGTTAAGTTCCGTGATAGGAGAATTGCTAACGTGACGGTGAAATTACTTTTGTAATGCGAATCATAGATCGTGTTGGGTTCCGTTGTCACCCGGTGTCCGTCGATGAGCTTGGCACCTTCGGCGCTCGTGCAGTTGGACTCCGCTTGTGAACTTTTCTCCAAAGCGGCCCGTGGATTCCGTGCTCAATCTGTATTGGTAAACTTTGTACCATCTCCTCCACGTTTATCTCGCTTGCTCACCTAGCCTTCAGGATATTATGATTACGCTGCAAAAGAAGGCACACATTAGCTTGAACGAGTTCCGAAGGGGCAAAATCTCACCGCTCTCACGGCAGTTGTCAAATCATTCTGAACCGGTGTCACCCTTCGAAGAAGATGACGAACTCTCAACGCTCGGCGGGAGGACGCGGCTTGTAGCCGGGAAATGCTCAATGTCACCGCAGTCATCACCCGCAGTCATTGATCGCTCGCCCACATCTTCGAACCCAATAGTACCACTGCCACTGTCAACCGGGAGTAACCAGGTGCATCCCACCGTCGTGGACTACCTGAAGACGTTTGGCCACACTGCCGGCTCTCACACTAACGTGCCAACATACGCCGAAGGGTCCACTTTCAGCGCTCCCATAAGAGAACACTACGAAACGCCTGGATATAACGACCAGCCGATGGAACTGGTACCCGGGCAGTTCCCTAATTATTTCCCTGTCTATGACTACGGGATGGTCCCCGAGAATGGCTATCCTCAGATGAACGGCCACATGTCTACAGCCCGACGAGAGTCCCCGGAAGCCAACACGATGCAGAATACCTGGCAAGATTTCGTTAATTCCAGCGGATTGAGTCTGGGCCACGGATGAGTACCCACTTTTTACTGTTCTGTTGTTGTGGACTTTGTCTTGCCACCTATGATTATTTCGATGTGGCGTGTAGATATGTTTTGAGAACAGCGCTGGCGTATGGCAATGCTCGTTGTACATGTAACTATTGCGACTCTGCTCAGACCCGCTGTACATTATTGTACCCCTGCTTTCTTGATACTTGTGTTCTTGCCCCTCTCGACGAGTGTCGACAAACAAGACTAAACAAGGTGCACCGCACCCCGCGACATGACAGGCAGTGGCCTGCTACAAGCAAGTGTCGTTTCATCCTCATGTCGATCTGTGGCTCTTCTTCGAAGGCTGGCTTTGGACGCAGACCTGTAAGACCAATACCTTTCAGTGGCGGAGCGTGATGTCCAGGCAGCGTGCTCACCGTTTCCACATGTTTCCAGATACAAAGGAAGGTGGTTGTTTGCGGAGATGGGGCTTGCGGTATGTACCCCATGATGTCTCACTCTTCTTCCTGCTAGCTCAGCACGCGCTCGTTCATAGGCAAAACGTCACTACTCAACGTTTTCACCAGGGGCTTCTTTACCCAAGTATAGTGAGTGCGAAATGGACCGCCACGGGACACCCTCACATTCCGAGGACAGTGAACCGACCGTGTTCGAGAATTACGTCCACGATATCTACGTCGACGACCAGCTCGTGGAACTAAGCTTGTGGGATACGGCCGGTAAGTGCTCCGACTGGCCCCCCACGAGTCCTGCGCGTTCATAACTTCTGACGTTTCAAGAAATCCCTAGGACAGGAGGAGTTTGACAGGCTGAGATCGCTGAGCTATGCAGAAACGCACGTCGTCATGATATGTTTCTCCGTGAGTCTACCTGTTCTGTGGATCGAAAGGTGAGGGGCAACGTTGATCGGGGGTCATCGCAGGTGGACAACCCAACGTCGCTCGAAAACGTGGAAACAAAAGTAATTTTATCTTTTTTGCTCATGCGTACGTTGCGTTTGAACGAATGCCTACAGTGGATAGACGAGATTATCGAGTTTTGTCCGGGAGTCAAGGTATATTCGAACCCCTTGTACGCTTCGTTTGGCGGGATATGACTGAAATATCTCCCATAGCTTGTCCTTGTCGGTCAGTCCTTTTGGGATACATGACGGATATCGAAGCCACTGATCTGCAATGCAGCACTCAAGTGTGACCTCCGGGACGATCGGAACGTGCGAGACCGACTTGCTCGTTATGGAACGCACTCGGTGCAGTACGAAGAGGGTCTCGCTGTCGCACGACGAATAAGAGCGTCTCGATACCTGGGTGCGTGTTTTATTTGGATTCGCTGTCTTGCAGTTCCTACTGACCATACCTCGATGTATGCAGAATGCAGCTCGAAACACAACCGGGGGGTGTCAGAGGTTTTCTATGAAGCTGCACGTGTATCTCTGAGCACACGGGCCAAGGGGCCAGGAGGTGGTTGTATGGTGATGTAACATTGACTCCGATCATGCGGGATCACATGTTCTTTCGCACTCTTTTTGACAGCACGATATGCATCTTAGGGAATCTTCTAATTGCTTTAAACTCTCGCACGAGACGATATCCTGGTCATTTTGTGGCTGCTTGTCTTTGTCTTTGTTCTACATGTATTTCTTGTCCAGTATTCTTCCAATCACCCATGATGTCGATAAAAGACGGACTCTATTATAGTAAACCGACAAGCATGCATTACGATACATTTTAGTCTCGACGAAACTGACAAATATCATGTTATCATGAATTAGAAGTAACCTGTCATGGTCTGCCAGCAAGCTTCAATATTCTGAACTGTTTCACAAGAGGGATACGTACGGGGATCGCACCCACACCAGTTCCATTCACCATTGGAGGAGCTTGAGTCGGGTATCTAAACGAGAATGTTCAAATCTGCAACTCAACCAAAAGCTAACTTGAATGCGAACCCGTTGCCTTGAGTAATAAGTAAGCGGTTGAGACCAGGGTTGATGATGGGCTGTTCAGCCTCTTGCTCTTCCTTGGCAGTATCTTTCTTTGCCCGTTCCCTGACCTCTCTCTCAAGGGCAGCCAACTGAAACATCTATTTGGTGAATCACGATTCCGTGCCAATAGTGAGACGAACAAACCCTTTCCCGCATTGTTCTCGAGACCTGGATCTTATAAGGCATGTAAAAGTCGTTGAGACCATGTTGCCACGAAAGTTCTTCCACGATGTCGGGTCGCAGCAAGTCGAAGCACACATAGAGGACAGCTGCGAAGCACTCCTTGTTGCCAATGTCAACAAAGTACGAAAGGAGGTCCTCCGCAACTTCGGTGGAGGCGGAAGAAGCGGATGTGATGATCGCATCTTTGTACAGCTGGTCTTGCTTCGACAGGGATATCGACTCTTCCCATCGTGAATTTTTCTTGAAAGGGTGTGAACACCTCGGGGAAATGGACGAAAGTTACCATACCTTGTAAAGATGTGCAGCGAGCCGTCTGAACTCGAGAAGATCGTGTCTCTCTAATCGTTGAGCAAGAGAGATGTTGTTGAAATTGTCAAAGCTGTCGATCGAGTCGCGGAGGGTCTTGTAATCCTCCTCTTCAATGAGCAGGTCGTTGTACGCGTCGTTGACTGCCTCGATGTTTAACTGCAAGTATCGTCGAATCGGTTTGGAATGAACGTTCAGGGTTTTGGAATACTTACGTTTTGAACGGCGATGAGATATGAACGAATGAGGGGAATATGGTCGATTTGACGGAACGTGCGCACAACACGCGCGTGATCTATGCGGGGAATCAAGACACTCATGAGATCCGTCAAGAGGGTGGGCTGTTCTTGTAGGTAGAAGGTGAGAGCTTTGTAATAGCTATAGCATGCCGAATATTAGCACACGGATCGAGGATCCAAAAAGGCTTCGTACATCTCGACATTAGCGACGCGGATAATCACATCCTTGAACTGATTGTGCTCCCAAGCATCAGGGGAGCGTTCGATCATGGCGAGAGCAGCATTGTCCTGGTTGCCCAATTGTTAAGTGGAAGCGCGAGAAGGGCAAAGCGTTCTCACAAATTCGTCGTATTTTATGTAGAGGAAAACAAGCTCGGGCCAAAGGTGAGCTTTCTCCGTAGCTTTGATGACCTGGTTCACCAATGACTATGCATGTCTCCGCATGAGGGGGGATAACATACCTTTGGAATGTTGATCCGTGACACGAAGAGTTTGAGGTGCTCCATGACTGGGAGTAGCAATCAGCGAGTGAAGCAAGGTACATAGACCATACGTACGTTTTCCGGGTCTATATTTGCTGTACAGAATGGAGAGCTCCGTGAAGATCCCCATCTGCAAACGATCACTATAATGACACTGGAAATGACAAGAGGACATACGTGAGCGCGCTCTAGGCTAAGTGCGGCCTCCAACAGAGTAAGGACTTCATCGAAATAGCCGCGACGTTCATAACATTGAATAAGAGCAGGCAGCTCTTCCTATGCAAGATATCAATAAAAACAGGAAACTTCAGCCCTAGCGAGGCACGAACCGCATGAACGACGATGTTCAAACCGCAAATTTGAGCCTGCAATGCAGGTCAGAAACACCCCTTAAGTGACAGAACTAAACCCACCAAACGGAACTCTGACTTCTCAATACAAGCAGCGTGAACTTGCTTCCAGACTTGAGTGTTACCGGCCTTGCGAGCGCTTTCGACTGCAGTCTGGTTCTCGCCCAAGTATATGAGAGTGGTAGCCAAGCGAGCCCAGTTGGAAATGCTCGTAAAGAGTAGCTTGGCAGCCTGGTAGAGCTCGTCCTCGAAGCACTTCTCTCCAACCACCAAGATGTCTGCTACGTTCGTCATGCCCAAGAAATCCTCCATGTCATGTAGGCGATCAGTCTTGGCATAAGCATATGCCAACTCGGTATCGATTTGGGGTTCACGAAGATGCTTGCGCGCCATCTGCAGGAAGCGGACTAGATCATCATGCTTGCCGGCGTGGTTCGAGATCTCAATGACTTCTGCAAAGTTCGAGGGGTCCTCGGCCTTGATGTACGAGTCTATAGAGAACAGTCAACCTTCCGTTTCACTAATGTTCCGCGTTAAGCATACCAATAGCATCTTTGATGCGAAGACCATCAAGCTGAGCTTTCGCAAGGCGACTCCACACTTCAGGCTTGTTAACCTTGTTAGCGTAGTCCAAGCCACGATCGATCGACACAATGTGCTCGACCAGTACGTTGATCGCCATGGCATGTTCGTCGTACTTCTTGTATATCGTCAATGCTTCCTCGTAGAGGCCATGATCGGTTGCAATCTTGGCGATCTCGGCGACGTCGTAGTTCTGGAGCTTGTTGATGTAACCCACAACCTTGCCCTTATCCGCACGAATTGCTGTCAAGAGCAAGAGGTTCTGGAGATTGCGGTTGTCGCTGAACGGAGAGGGCTCAATGATAATTTTCTCCAAAAGCTCGATCAATTCGATGGGGAGATCGGCTGAAAGGAAGGCTTTGACAGTAACTGAGACATCATCGGGGTCAGTGCACTCGGGTAGAGCAGTTGCGACGATCTGCAAACCACAAACATTAGACATACGTAAACCATAAGATGGCTGGACTGACCTGATCAATCAATGCTCTGCGATGCACGTTGTCATGGACAAGGACTTGTGCCCAAAGCTCCGGCTGACGACGCTTCACGAGATAGCGAGCTTGTTGTTTGAACATCGAGTTCTCATTCGTAATGGCAATGAGCTCATCGTCACAGAAGCCCTTTGCGTAGGCGATGTACGCCAAATAGGGATCTCGGGCCTCACAGAATTTACCAACGACGAGGGGTTCATACAGCTGCACCAATCGTTAAGCGGGATTATTACATGACATGGTCAAGGAACGCACATTATTCTCCTTCAAGAATGCTTCGGGGTTGTTGTTACTGTCGATCAAAATCTTGGCCATTGCGTTGAACACGGCAGGATCTTGAGAGCCAGACTGTACACGGGCCTCAAGCCAGGGGAGAATCAACTTCAGTCTATTCCGTTGCTCAACCTCATGAACGAGTTCGTCAATGGCGAAATTGCCTGTCACGGAAGCTAAGAGTCCTTTGATGGTCGTTTCGTCGCAATCGACATCGAGTAATCCACCGACAACCTGGGGGGTCCGGACAGAATTGACACGCTGCACATAGACTTCGATGAACTTAGTGAGACCGTTCTGATAGAGATAAAGAACGAGATCGTGGACAAAGTCGAAGCGATCGCAGACGATGATAAGGGGAAGTTGATCTTGAAGCTTTGCCTCCTTCAAGAAATTCTTGACCTTCTCTGGATTGTAGTGGTTGCTCTCTCGACAGATACGCTCAACTTCACGAATCTGGCCGGTCCGTGTGGCAGCTTGGATATACTTGAAGTTGACCTCTGGGTCTTCGCTGAGGTTCACAATTGACCCGAGGTAGTAGTAGAGACCTTGGACGTATGTCAGCTTTGCGAAAGGATATCCATGGCAGAGATACTCACCTTCAAATGTTTTGAAAGACTCAAACATCTCGATCAACTTCACGGGGCCAAGGATATCGGAATACTTGGTGGCAATCTGGATGACGACCTGGAGATTCTGTCGGATATTTACCCTAAGCATCTCTTGCATGCATGCCAAAGACTGTTCAGTGGTGAGACGACTGAAGTAGTTAACCAGCCATTCGGGTTGGAGGCCGCCAGTATGCACAATTGCGCGCTTAATGTCCGCCGAGTCCTCATAGTGTTCGAGTGCCTGTTGACATTAGTACGAAGTAAATCTCAAATATGTAACGATGCGCTTACTCTTTGTAAGAGGCCAGCCTTCTCACAAAGGTTGGCAATCCTAGGACGGTCATAATGCGTGAACATTTCATTACCGAGAATGGCATCCGCGACCTGCGGCGCATGGACGAGGTTCATCTCGAGGAGACGGGTCTGCAGATGGCCCTGCTCGGGTCGATTCTCCTTCAAAGCATCCAGCAAGAAGGATGTTGCCGGCTGGATCATATTCTGCGACATAAAGATGTCCACGACCTGTAATATATGCGTCACATATTGTTTGATATTCGATCAGTTTCCCACTTACACGCTCAATGTCAACCAATGGGCCGGCCTCGTCATTGACAAGCTGAGTGGCAAACTCGGCGCCCTTGTCAGGGTTCGTCCTCATGATATGCTGCAAAAGGGCGACATAGTCTGGGCTATATCCAACCTTCTTCGAGTACAGAACAATCTTGTCTGTCTGACCAGTCTCTGCAAAGCAGGCGATGACCTTGTTGGGGACATTCGCTCTGAGGTATACGCTCAAAGCCAAGGTCATGTCATGCAGCCGGACGATATCCCCAAGCTCTTCACTGCAGGTGAGCTGACACCGTAATATTAGGAGCTGCTAGATCTCGAGAGGGAAGACTTGCCTTATTTTCTTTCAACCACTTCTCGAGAAGTTGTTTGCGACCCTGCTGCAATACAGGACGAGCGAGCTCGAGTGACTCGAAATGATTGAGTTCACCTTTCTCCAACAAGATACCAAAGTATTGGAGAATAGGGGACAAGCCTCCTGGAGGGGCTGGTGCTTGCTTGAATGATTCGATTACTTGCGCCGTACGAAGAATCCCCTTGTGCCCAAAAGTCAGTCTAGCGGCTATCGTGGGTAATCAGGTGTATGCGTACGCGAGGAGAGTTGGCGGCTATCTTCGCTGCTTCACTGTATTGACCAGATGAGAACAATTGCTGATACTGCTTGACGTAAAGATCATCGGCACCGGGTAGATTAGCACGACTGGCGAGTTTGAACGCGAGTTCGGTATTGTTGAGCGTACTGAGGATGTAAGGTACGATCGTCTGCTCGTCGACGCTGACTGATAGGACCTGGCCTTTCTTGTTTACGCCGATGATCCCGTGGGTAGCCTCATGTTCTGCCGTGACAAAGATCGTCTCCCCGGATATGCGATTCATATAAACACATGCACCAGACTCCAGATCGTACAGGTGAATGAAACCATATTTGGTGACCAGAAAGATGATACCGTGCTTTCTGGATACCTGCATGGCTACGGGGAAGTCGTTGGTAGCTTCGGGAGGGAAATAGACGTCGACTGCCTTTTTCACGAAAGGTGGATCCGGTGCGGTGTGGTCGATCTCCACAACGTGAAGCTACACAACGGCTCTTAGGCGAGGATCGATCTCGTTTAATGCGCGTCGCGTACCTTGGCACCAGTGGCGGTTCGAACTGCAAATGTGAACAGCTTTGTCGTGGACTGGTGGCCATCGAGCTTTAGCTCCGCAAATGAAGCGGCATGTCCCTCGATGGGCTGGCTGACTCCCCGCTCTCGGCTATACAGTTGCATCGCTCCTTTAACCTTGAACGCGGAAGGATTCGTTGAATTGCTAGAGATACCAATCAATACCAGCCACTTCTCGTCAGAAGTTACACGGTAGTTGATGATCTGCGCTCCCGCAAGTGTTGGGTGCCGGTCGAAGACCTTTTGCGGGGGTGACGTCTGGTCCCCAATTGACCAATGATACACTGAGGACTCAGTGACCATTCCTATGGTCGTCTCGGATACCCACTTCCAGAACACGACGTCCTCGTTGTTGGCATGAGACTTGACCTTCTGCTTGGTTTCGATATTGAAAATTTGCAACGTCCGGCCGGCTGCGAACGAAGACGTCAGCGCCATGGTCCCCACATGATGAGTTAGTACACACCCTTCAGCGCGAGAATTTTCTTGGAAGGGTGCATGATTGCAGAATCAGCACTAATTGGCCTCCGAAGAACATTGTTTGCGTCGGCGAGGTCAATTATGACGACTTGATTCTGTTCATTAACCTTTTCCCGTACGCAAATGAAGTGGTCGGATTCCAAGGTCAGTGTCTACAGAGGGTTCGGTCAGGTGTCCGTGAATACATCTAGAACCAGCCTCAACTCACCTAAGAAGCAAAGGTTGAGGGCAAGAAACCAAGCAGATTGAGCATGTCACTGTGGGCTGGGCTTGGCTACGCGTACCTGGAACGAAATTGAAGCTGGCTGAACGCCCAAACTGGAAAGCTGCAGATGCTCGCAAAACGCGATGGGTTTCGAGGTGTCCGCCATGATCAAAGTATCGTGTCGTTAACGGCCGTACGAAGGATAAAACTGGTCGACGTGGGTTGTTGAGACAAGTAATTCGGCGAAGGTAAGGGTACTAAAAGTTTACTGTTGTTTGTCTCACGCTTCATTGCCTCTATTATTCCTGTGGTGCAGGATACACGTAGACTAGTGTATTTCTACTCCTCAGCAAGGACTAGCGCTTCCTCCAGGTCCTCCCCTTCTAATACTGTGGTCGGCGGACGTGTATTGCCATAATACAAGCGCTGTGCCACGATCGCTATTTATTTTGTGCCAGATCATCGGTAACACGTAGAGGATGCGTGTCGATGTCACGACTCACCTGCGTCTACAGACAGTTGAAATATTGCACAAGCCTTGAACTGCAAGGATGATCCCTGCAGGAAGAAGTACGCTGCCCTGGATCAGTGATGTCAGCGAATACTAGTCGCAGATCCAATGGATGATCCTACTTGAAAGCATCTCCACCCACCCAACCGATCATTGTAGAAGCACGGAATCCATAAAGTGACTTGTGCTTGTAATTACTGCTCAGACAACGCACATGAGGCCTCCTTTAATCCACAATCAAACGCACAAACCTTATGAGCTGCGGGATGGGTAGTGTACTCTCCAATCCCAGAGCAAAGAACCCCAGGAGAGAGATATAGAGCTCTGACCGCCCAAATATCAAGAAGATTATCGCAGAGCAGAGTCTGAACAAAGTTCAAGCTGTTGAAGGGACGAAGTATGCAACAGCTTCTTACATGATCCCCGCAAGACATTCGATGTATTGCGTGTATGACGTCCACTGCCAAAACGAAAATGGTCGCGGGGACGGTGCGTAGTTCCCTGAGATCGTTTTCGGACGATAGCGGAGGCAAATAAACAATAATGCGAGCTGTCGATTGACATCATGGTCACACGATCTGATTGTGTGCATGTTCAATGGGGCGTACCTGCGCGACGATCATAAGAATCGACTGGAGCAGTAAGGCAAACTCGAAGCGGGCACCCAGCCAGAAAAAACACCGAGTGATATTGGCAATCAACCTGATGTGCATCATGATGTACCGTCAGCGGGTTGTGCGGATGGCTGTTCTAGCGGGCTCACAGAATCGCGCAAACGTCATGAGAAAAACCTGTCGAGTCCCTGATGGGCGGGAGGCAGGCGGACATGAGCAACTACACATATGCGATGCGTGTCGGAGATAGCTTACTTTTTCCTGACGATGGACACTCCTTGGTCTGCGTATACGAGAGGAGGTCCAACAGCCATCCCAACGGAGGAAGCTACGGCAATCCACGAAGGTATCGCTGGCATAACCAGATCGAAAGTGTACTGGCCAACTTGAGGTGCTGCGGTCAAGTTGGGCGTTTGCCGACTCCCGACTCGGAGGAGACTACTTGGTATGACTAACAGCGACGAACAGCCGAGCGACACCGCACGTGGCAACTCTGGCAGCCCCGATCCAGGAAAACAAAACCACCAACCACGAATGACTGACCGCTTTAGATACGTCCACCACCAAAAATCGACGACGCCTGGAGGCTCGCTGGGCTTTGAGCACCGCGTGATGCGTTCCGGGAACGTGGCACTTTCGAGTGACTCGGAATCTCCTGAGGTGGGCCGCAAGTATTAATGAGTCTCGATCACAAGCTTCCACCCACATCTAGATGGCAATGGCTCTGCCCATATTCATACTAGTCCCACATCAAGTGGTCGACAAGCGGTGGTTCCACCAGCGTTCAACCTTCAACGTTCACCGTTGTCATCTCGGCCTCAGAGCGAATCTGATTTAATCACAGTCTACATCTGGTCAAGGTTTCATATTATCATAACACCTTAAGCGCATCGTGTCTCCGCACCCCATCACCCCCGCAATGATATTGGTACAAGATTTTGGATTCCCTCTTCGTTGGTGCGATTCAGGCGCCCTTAGTCCAGGTGTCGTCCCATTCATACCGAATCTTCTCTGATTGAAAACACGACTGTCACGGTAGCAGGTGCGTGACGACTGACCTCATTATTGCAATCCATGGCTCCACCCACCCAAGTACCACGGGCCAATACGAGGTGCTCTCGTACTGCTGGCGGCTCCACTGATGGTCCGCGAGCCCCACCGCCGGATCTGTGCATGAACCTTGAAAGTCGTTCCCTCTCCCTAAACACCATTGCGCTATGCAACCGACCTTTTCTTTTCCCCAGTGCAGTTGCAAATACCCCTCTTTGAAGCATGGATCCCAGCATACCCGCAACCTCGCTTAGCTTTCTGCGGCCATCTTCCTCCCCTTTACCTGCAAGGTGGCGTGACAGCCATAGTTCTGATCCCACCTTGCTTTCGCAGTCATCCATGACCGCACTTCTTCCTGCCTGTTGCAATATAGCGACGAGCAGAAGCGACGACATCAACGTGATGCTACGCTTGCAGGAATAATGAGGAGATGTCGGGATGCCCTGTTGTCATTCCGTTGTTGGGCTTCTTCCCATCCCACATAAAGAAAACAAGTACGCACGTTGGCTCCCCTATGACTTGGCGGAGATTTCTGAAAGACCTTTCTGTTCAAAGGGCTAGTTTCCGTTATGCTCTGCGGTGCAGCGGACCTCGGCAGTGGGATTCGAGGCCTACATGGGAACTACAGGTGGGTGATGCATGTCCACTTTTCTCAAATCGAACCACGATACGTCCGGGCGTCTTTGATCGAGTGACACGTTGCATATTTTCTAGAATGTACCAAATCGCCCCCTCTTCAATAATTTTACCGTCGAGTATATCGTAAACCACCGGTGCGCTCGGTGGGTAACCATACGAATCAGGCTTTGTATGTGCCAAGACTGACCCCTGCATGTTCCCTCGATGCGGCTGTGGATGACGCGCCTAGCCCTTGACCCATGCAACTTCGGTGCGCACCAGCACTCGTTTGTGACCCATGCTGCCTCGCAGCATAGAACACTCTTTTGGAGAATGAATTCGACGCCACCAGATAACGGGAATACCGTTTTGGCATTTGAATATTGCTGAGGTTGCTGCTTGTAGCTGTTTGAATGAAAGGAGTCGCGATTGCGGCCATGACGACAGGTCACAGAACCTGGCTGAGAAGGATGAGCGCGGATGATATCTGTACGATCAGCGACGTTCATGTTCGAATTCCAAAGAGACTTTGAACTGCAAGATGCGTGAGATTAATGCTAGTTAAGGCCATTTTGGAGATGCACCTCGTTGTCTTCTCGAGCAGAACCTTTTTAAAAGGGTTGAGTCGGCCGCTCGAAGTAGACTACATCGTGTAGCACACAGCCGAGTTCCAACGTTGTCCAACTCACATCAGTCCTCTCCCTCTCCTACTGCTACAAGTCAAACGCCATCCGTTTCATATCGTTGACAGTTACTTCCGTTCCCCGCCATCGTCATGTCTCCGCCTCTTAGCGAGCTCTCTCCTGACCAGCGGTACTCACCGCCCGCCGCTACAGAGAGTTTCGAGCAGTACTATGACACCTACTCTACCCTCGTCGCCCCCACAGCACCCGTCTCTGATTTCTATACGTCCGAAAATTTATACTTGTGGCAGGACATGGACGGCATTTATCACTGGGCGGACGCCGCCGTCGCGAGGTCCGATAGTTGTCTGGGGTATCCATCCCCATCGTATTACACTTCCGCATTCGCACCCGAGGCGATTCAACCGGTATGTCCCATTGCCGGATTTTGCTTCTCGATGCTAAGACTAGCCCGGGTACTAGTCTGACTACTGTGGTTACCGACACGGTGATCTTGAGCAGCCATCACAACCCGCGGCTAGTACCCAGGACAACTCGTACATCGTTCACTTGGCCCAACAGTTCAGGAATGGTTCGGGCCGCCCACAGGTTCAGGACCATCGGTCGAGCATCGCACGCGCAAGCGACAACTTCCTCGCACAAGGGTCTTCCATTTTTAGCGACGGGCACTCGTCCTCGAGACGCGGAAGTGTTTTGGATTACCAGTCATCCATCCCACAACGATCTAGCCCTCAGCATGACGCTCGTCCACCGTCGAGGAAACGTTCTAGGGAATTATCAGACGAAGCGAGTTACCATGTTAAGGTTAGTTCGCCGGCGCCAATCTTAAATTACAAGGTTTTGATATTCCGACGCCCAACCTTAGGAAGAAGATGACAACTCCCATTCATCTTCTTTGCCCACGGCGAACGCATATCGTCTTCCCAAATCACATATGATAGTGCCATCGCAAGGTCTACCCTCGTCCTCTGTCCGAATCCCTCATCTTGGTGAAGCTCCCACTTCTTTGAATGCTGAATCCCACACCCGTCAACATGAATCACGTTTACGTCCACAAGAACGTTGTATGATTCCAGTGCCGAAACACATGAGCAATAAAAGGGTTCATCGTTCAAGCGAGGGGCCTGTTCGACAAGAAAGTGCTATCCTGTCAATGCCCACAACGTGGCCTGATGATCAGGTTATGAAAGGGACGAAGAAGCCTGGCGAACAGAAGAAGCAGGCTTTGGCATGTCTGTTCTGCCGAGAAAGGAAAATTGCGTGTGGCAGGCCCCCTGCTCACAGCCCTGACCAGACTTGCAAGTAAGAGCGTCCTATTTTTCCACCTGGGAATCCGAATGCTGAAGTTAACGTTAGTCAATGCGCACGCCGTCGGATCAAGTGCGAGTATCCAACTGAATCCCGTCGTGGCCAACATAAGCGCCGCCGTAAGCCAATCGAAGGCGAAGCTACCACTGGCAATCAAACCACCGTCCGTTCGAACTCGATGTCGAGCGTAGCATCAACGACGACTGCCGCTTCGTCTACGACATTAACGACCACGACGCCATCCGCATGAACACAGAGCCAAGAAGATATCCTCAACTACCACAGTCACATACGCAATCCTTGTCGCGCACGTTCAGAATTGTAATGGTCCATGTCACGTCACCCTCGCACGGCACCAACTGTCAAAAACAACGGAAAGACAGACTCGTCTATATATTGCAAATAGATTCGACGATTAAACTATGTAATATCCAGCCTCTTCTGGCTCATGTCCCTCTTTGAACGCTTGACTCCGGGTGAGTAGATAATGTTTTCTTATAGCATATAGGTATCTTCTTATCATGCATATCCTCGCTGTTTCGTCATGCCATTGATCGGCACATGATTAGGTAGATACTCTTGTTATAGTTTACATATATGTTGGACTAGAGCGCTCCATTGGGGATAGATTTAGAGTTAAGCAGAAGTACCCGGTGCGGCCTAGCTCAATGCTGGTGAATATCAGTCATATTGCCTCCATAAAACAGAAATATGGGCCAGAAAAAATGGAAGATAGTCGTACTGCCCAGGTTCAATCGCCCTGGTTCAATCCATTCGTCCGAACCCCGCCTAGCTTCCAATAGATCAGTGCGTGATAGTACACGATGATCACGGTCAACACAGCAAGCCGATCAAGGATCAGACGTTCCGGGACGAGCACCCAGAATGTCAAGTAAAAAAATGGACGCTCGCCTTATCATGATTCACGGCTATCGCACAGGACACGGCGGTACAAGGGCAAACCCACCCATCGTCCTCGATCGAGCATCATGGAATGAATGGCACCATGGGCCCGGGTGCATTCCATGGTGCAATCCGATCAGCCCTTTGACAAAGTTGTCATCATGATAACCCACGTCCCGCCGATGCTGAGTCGATAACCCTTTTGCAGGGGCCACCGGTCCCTCGACTAATCGCCAATGGGGGCGATGCACCTGGCACGGGGTGTAGAGTTTTGGAGATAGTATCCACTGTACTGGAACAGGGACCTTGATCATATGATGGGCATGTTGCCCACGAGGCACTGCGACGCAGTTCGGTGGCCGCCCGTCTCGTCTTGGGGAAGAACATACTGGGGTAGCACCGTTAACGGTCGAGTCAGATCTTGGTCGAGCGTCATGAAAGATGCCATCTAAGTTGGAAGTCACGATAAGATCGACAAACTTTAGATTTGAAGGGCTCTTTTGTGACGCGAGTATTCAGACCTGGCAGTGCAGTGGCGTTGGATACATGCCAGAAGCAGAGTCGTACGGCATACTTGCCAGAGTTTGACAGAAGCTGATTGTGTTCAATGGCCGACTTGTGGATGGTTACATACCCACCGGTAGAGTACATATGTGGACGGATGCGAGGCTCCCACACCTCGTAATCGGGCCCCCTGGCTGTCACCTCATGCAAGCATATCAGACGGCGTCCCGGTAGAGTTTCTTAGCCCATCAGAAAGATAAGTTATGTGGAACACGATCGAGCCGCGGTATATCCAGCAATAGATTAAGGTACCAAAAGCTAATTGACACAAAAGCAGGATGCAGAGAGAAAAAGGTAACCACGGGTTCACATCATGTGTTTCGTCCAAAGCGCTCGGTAACCACGTCTTCACCGGCCGTTGATGGTGGCGGTGGAATCTCTCCGAAGGTTTGAGGGACTTGCAGCTTGTGCATGTTGCGACGAGGGCATGGAATTGGGATGTTCAGGAATCTTCTCAATTTCTTTCTTCGCAGCCTGCCACGCCTCAAGGTTCTGGGGCAATATGACTGAGATTGCACGAGCATATCTCGAAGTTATAGGGTCCTACCTTTTTGCACCAATCCCTGTGACTTCTAGCCATATTGATCGCCATCTCGCGGACGTCCGCAACCTTCTGACGTTGAAATCGATCGAGATCTGCTTGAATCGTTGAGCTAGAATACTTCAGGTCTTGCGCCGTCAAATGAAGGGCATCCTCAAGCTTCGAGCCACGGTAACGTCGTCAGAGAATGTCCGTCAAGGAATCGGATATCCTTACTTGCGAGATCGTTTCGCGAGTTTTGCCAATACCATTACGCCTTGCTGTTTCCGGGTCGACATCCATCATCCCGTGTAAGGTAAAGCTAAGTGCATTCAGGAAACCCATTCCAGGAGCACGCTTCTTGTAAGGGCTCGGGCCAGGGTGAGGAGGGAGGTATACCGATCCGGGCTCGTCAGGGTTTTCACTCGATTGTCCCTCTGGTTGTGGATTTGAGAGGCCGTTGACACGGCCGCGTGCAAGGGCCTCATCAAGCCTCTTTGCTTCATTCTCACTTTTCTCGTACTCCTCCAACATTTCGCGCTTACCCTCCAAAGCATCTTGCGTCATCTCGTATTGCACGTGTTTCTGATGCCGATATGCAAGAAGCTTTTTGATGATACTGGCGAACTGCGTGTATTCGTGAAGGGGTTCAGAGAAGTTCTGCTCGAGCTCTTGAAGCTGCGAAGACGTCAGCAACAATACGAGTGTGAAAGGTGAGGCAAAATGAAATGCACGCACCAATCTTGTTGTGGACATGTATGATGCATCAACGGCTTGTCCCGTTTTCTCCATTGCAGTGGCAAGAGTTCCGCTTTCATTAAGGCTAAATCCATTCAGCGCAGCACCAAGCTCTGAATAGTCCTGCGCAGTCTCTATATGAATGTATAAGTTGCTGTGTGAGCTCTACAGATACGGAGGGACGTCATACCTGACCACCGCTTCAGTGTCCGGCGCGTGACCTTTTCTACAGGACCACTGAGGTGGTTTGCAAACTTGTTCGTGAACACTTCCGAATCAATGAAGCGCTGGTCTGGGTTTCGCAAAGGATGCGTCACTGTCGGATTAGGAAGTACTGCGTAGGCGAGGGATGAGTTCGGATCTGTAGGATTGTGCGAAGGGGCCTTTAGGATGTTCTTTGGGAGCGTTGACAGCGGTGGTGAATTAAGCACTTCGGTCTATGGTACGGTCAAAGGCTGCTTGGTACAAAACGAACACTTGGCCTACCCATGAAACTTCGCCCTCCAAAAATCGATGGAATACATGTTCGTTGGACAAGATAGGGTGACGACCGATGCGGTTTAGGAATGTTTGCAACATGCGCTTGCGTCGGGAAATCATCGCGACGTCCTCCTTGGCTTTTGCATGCTTAGTAGCATAGTCTCCGATGGTCTGCTTGGAAGGGATTGGGGGGATGATGAGAGTTGGATACAGCTTCACGAGGTTCAGGCGCAACGACTCGAATTCAGAATACCGATGCCTGGCTTCCGCGGTCTGTTACGTGTGAATCCGCGTCAGACGCTCGATCGGTAATACCGTGGCTAATGCTCACCCCGGCGTGGATCACGTATGTGATATAGGGCGTGCTGGAGTTGAGGGTCGTCTTTTGTGCATCGGTTATCTTATCACGCACGCTCATTAGTGGACGGCTGGTCAATACAGATGCGAGGCGAGCACACACCTGAATCTCTGCGTCCTCTCCAGAGTGCAGCCACCTGTCTCTGTAGCAGCAAAAGTCGCTCTTGAACGATTGCTGGGATTGCCGTTGCGTTCCAGGAGAGGAGAATGGTTTGGTTGGCGAGAGGAGACGGGCGGAGACGGGTGGAGAGGAGGGCGCTGATATGTTTACTTTGGAGGTCGACGACGTCTCTGAGGGGACACGGTCGTTCATGTCGTTCTCGAAGGGGTTGTCGTCCTCGAAGGTGTCCATGGCGTGACTGTGGGCGTCGGCGAGTTCCGTTCAACCTGTCCGGCACCGTCGATATGGTCGAGCAGCTGCGTAGCTGGCCTGGACAGCACTTGCCATATTTGGTCCTATGTACGCCAGCATAAGCTACCCAAATACGCGGAACCCCCCCTGCAGCGCTGCATTCACCTCCTCTTGCAGCGACTCGTCCGCAGTCTCCCCCACCTCCTGCATCGCGCTCTCAAAACCCTTGCCCAGTAGCGACGCAAACAACTCGTCAATCTGCTCCTCGTGCCAGCTCCCCTGCGCCAACACCGGTACCATGAAACTCTGTATCTTCTCGTGGACCTCGTAGCTGAGAACAGAGTGAGCCGGGAGACAACTCCAAGTCCATGTCACCGACCGAAGTTTCCGTCCCTTGCTAGCCTTCGTATCCACCTTCTTCTTTGCCTTTTTCTCCTTTTGCACCGCCATCCAATCGTCGTTTCCGCTCGTTCCGTTGCCTCTCGCGTCAATAATGTCACGCAGCAGCTGGTGGTAAAAGTCGGTATCGTCAAACACCTCGACGTTTTCCCCAGTCTCGTCTTCATCCGTCGTGCTGGCCCCTAGTCTGCCTCCTTTGCCGCGGTAAATTCTCGTTCGAGCAAGCACTTTACCATGATCCGCAAGTGTCTCGTCGATCAGCTGTGGTGCCGATTTGATGTGCTGAGTCGTTGTCGAAAATGCATTCCGGTTGGATGGTAGGAGAGCCGACGGTGCAACGGCTTGGATTTTGGACGACCATTTGTTGAGCGTTTGCACAAGGTGCGGGTGGTAACTGCTGCGAGCGTAAGATTTATCCCCAGTTACAAACACATGGGTACGAACGCGCTTTCGAGTTCCGACGCCGCATGACTGGCTTCGCGTAGTTCTTTGGCGTAATCAGCCACTGAATAGTCAGTTTCGGTGCTTCTCCGACGTTTACGGGGAGGAGGCTGAATGGATTCGTTTGCTGAGAGCAGACGCTAAATTTGTGTTGAGCGGACACCGTCTCGATGGGAAGGCCCACACCTCCTGGAAATCAAATATCTCATCTGAGAGTAACCGCGCTTCCTCTAGCATTTTCACGAGGGGAGAATGCACTTGCTGATTAACAGCAATTTGCGACGGCTGTTCGTTCGTGAGACGATTCAAAGACAGGAAAGTATATGACTACTTGCGGGGGGGAGGCGATTTCCAGCCGCGACGGATTTTTGTAGGCGAATGCGGGCATCAAGAAGCGAGTCCCAAAGAGCCTGGACGCAAGATATAGATCAAAGACGTTACGCCAGAGGAAATTGACTCGCGATCTGTCTCGAAATGGCTTTACCCTTTTTACGGTCTTCATCTCGGTTTTTATGTAGACTCGAGGACAAGTCAGTATGTTGCTTGGGTGCACTGGGACGCTCCGTTGACGCGTCGGTGTCCACCTTGCGCTTTACTCCACTCCCATGATCAACGGTACGTGTCTCCAGGTGTACCTCCGAATCATGACTACCTGACTCCGCATCCTCACTGGCAGAGTCGCTCTCGCTGTCGTCGGATTCGTCGAGCATCAGCTTTCTCGAGGTTTTAGCACCGTCATATTTCGGATCCGAGAGACTCTCGTGGACCTTGCGCAGGGATGAAGGACTGGCCCAATGAGTCTGGCTTGGGCTTATGCAGGTGTCATGTCGACGTACGTACCCAACATCAAAGTAATGGGCTCGAGCGGCACTGTTATCTGCTACATTGGTCAGATCAATATCAGGATCGATACCCGTGACCTGGATGTCCTCGAGGTCAAATTCTGCATGGGGTCAGCTGGAGTCGAAAAAGTGGAGAATTGACTTGCCGACTGGAGCAACGTCCTCGAGCTGGGCGATTTGCTGGGCGAGGGACAGACCTGCCAAAGTTTACGAGATGCTCGCCGTCGTGGTTGACGATGAAACTCACGTTGCATTGTGCACTGGACCGGTGGACCCGGGGCGAGATTGGTGGAGAAGCCAAAAGATTGATCATGGGTCTGCACCAGCCCTGGGCTGTTTACATAATTGTTACTAGATGTGCAAAATTATCCGACGAGATTTCCTCTTCCCTTTACCATCACCGTCCCCAGTGACACACGACCAAGTGGCCCGCAGCCACTATTACACGTTATTTACAACCTAGACAACTTTCAATCTGGATTCGAAACCATCTCCATGTTTTTTATCCTCGAAAAATGCACAGAAATCGTGTTTCAGGTGAGTGCCCGTTTTTTTGTGCCGGCTCATTTTGGAAGTTTTGCCGCTTTCTTGCCCTCCAACGCCATCAGGCTTTTATCTGTCACGCGACAGCCCATCGCATGCGCCTTGTGTCACTGATTTTTTTTACATGTAATATGATAGCCCGTATCTTGGCTAACTACTGCTCCCCTTCCTTCTGTGATTCTCCTCGAGGGCCTCATAAATCTACTTTGACGTCTTCCCCTGTCCCTCATACGTACGCTCGCATACTCACTTCATTCCTACGCAGGCTATTCAAAAAATTCCCCCTCAGAGATGCCGCGTTTCCCCAACCGTACCGTCGCCGTCGCCGTAAATCATCTCTCGCCAGACGACGACGAAGACAACGACATTTGTCCCGTGTGCGATGGCGATTGCACCTGCAACAACAGGCCTCGTCCCCTTCCCCCAAGCGTGAGCCATGGAAGTGCGCGCTTTGTAGCTACACCGACCGTATCGACGGCCTCCTCCGCGCACGCTCTCGGAGCACAGCCCCTCAAAATCAAACTTACCGTTCCGCTCAGTATACAGAACAAGTCGCGCGCCCTAGGAACCGCGCCAAAGAAATCTCGCATCGAGGATTCTCCCGCAACGTCCAACGGAGTTGCTGGAAGCAGCTCCGCATCATTTCATCTCACCAGCGCCTCTTCCACCGCTGGCCATGGTCAGCACAATTCATCAGACGCTGGAGGAACAAAACGCAGGGGTCGCCCTCCCAAGGCGGCTGCGATTGCACGCGACGGGACGACAAATGCGGCTTCTGGCCGGAAAATTCGTGGCAACGAGGTCAACACGCTGTCACAATCACAATCTCATCTATCATCGCGTACTTCTGCTCAGCGATCCGTCGCATCACGGGCTACACGCCCACAAGTCGAGACCTCGAAACCAAATTTAGCTGCCTCGAGGCAAACCTCAAAATTCCAGGCCAAAGACACGATCGCAAAGAGATCGGCTTCCACAAAGAAGAAGCAGGCCTTTCTCAGCGACCTTACCGATTCTGACCTTCAGCCAAGCGTCGATGCGGCGTCCCGCAACGGCGATGGCGATGTTACATCTTTAGGCCGCTTCCCTACCTTTGTCTCGGCTGATGAACTGACATCGGAGGCCTCGGACTCCTCTGACTCTGAGTCTGACTCCGACACGTCGGGTTTCGGCTCCGACTCCTCACTAGCAGCAGAGGAAGAAAATTATATCGTCGCGGAACAAAGGCGTCACGACAAGGCTCGCGTCCGTCGTGAGTTGCTAGGAGACGATGTTCCCAAGTACAAAGATTCCAACAACAATTGGGTCATCCGTCCTCGGAAGAAAAGTGTTGGCCTCAGTGATGTGGACATGGAGGGTGACACCGACGATATCACGGAGGAGGACGATGATGAAGACGATGAAATGGAGGAGGACGAGGAGGACGAGACGGATGATCGGGCTTCAGGGGTGTACACTGGCCTCGCGACCGGGTGGTCGGACGACGAAGAAGAATCCAGCTTTGATGCCGAACTGTTCTTCGACAATCTCACGGATACGTCGTCTGATGACGGCTCATCTGATACTGATGGCAGTCACCTTCACGATTCTGCTACCGACCCTTTAGCCAACAGCGTTACTAGCTTGCGGAGCGTGGACTTCGAAGTCACAGAGGCGTGGGACGGGCAGGTCGTTTTTACAAATGGTTCAAACGACGGTCACGGCGTCCTCGATCTTGCATTCGAAGCTAATGCAGCCCAGTTACTTGCATCAGATAGCGCTTCCATCAGCCACGATAGTGACGTCGAAATGCGCACCAGTGACGGTGCAGAGGGTGACTTCGACGACGGCGACTCCGAACTCGGAGCAAGTGACGGGGACACTACGGAGGAGGAGCTCGTTGATGAACACGGACTTCCCACCTCCCGTGCGATGAGACTCTTCCGGTGGCCGAGTAGCGTCTCATCTATCAACCCCATGTCAACCGTCAGCCCCAACGTCTCGCCCGCCCCATTCCCCAGGCACCCGCCGTCCACTATGCTAGAATCCCCCCGCCCTGCTGACATTCTGGCTGGTCAAGTTTTTTGGGAAGAGGCGGGCCGGTTGCAACAAGATAGTGCGGAAAGTAGCGCTGGGGAGAGCCCTCGCCCTGTTGTGGGAGCCGGGATACCCATCATGGGCCAGTTTAGCCTGGAAGGCAATGCACCACAGAAGACTGCCGTCCTCACCGGTGTGAACAAGGATCTGCCATCTCCGTATCCTCGCCACGGGCGAAGAAGGTTCTCCAGCAGTGCTGGAAGCTTCAGCAGTGTACGTGTCTCGCGTTCAGTCGTGTCTTCCAGTCTCACACATAATTACTTAGATGGATCTCCGCGGTCGCACGGCAAGGTTATCCATCTATTCTTCGTTGCCTCCGACTTCCGATGAACCACCATCCGAAGCCCCACCAAACATTGGTCTTGGCGAACCGATCAAACTAGACGACGTCCTTGACTCTACGTTCCTTGGCTCCGAACCTGAGATGGAGTTGTCGACTATCCCTGATGGTGAAGGCGAGCAGAGAACCCAGAGCTTAAGTCGCTGGGACCGCGTCCCTGTCGGTGCCTTCCGTCTTACTAGGGAATCTGCGGCGTCTACTTCCGACGTTCCCACCTCGCCAGGCTGGACCTCTGAACCCGCCAAGTCCTCTGTCCCCGAAATGCGTTCGTACGGGAACGCACTGAAAAGTAATCCCCTGCATACTATGCTCTGGCATGACAAGAGCGGTGCCAAGGAGAAAACGCGCAAATCAAGGGGACTAACTATTTCACCTGTGTTACTCCCTGTCCGCGACGGTGACCGTACACCCACCCATGTTCCATATCATTATGATCTCCATTCCAACCATCGCCAACAACAACAACAACAACAACAACACACACCCTTCAAAAACCGAAAAGAGTCTCGCAGGGAGACGAAGATGCTAAAGCGCAAGACTCATGCACCTACCAACCAACACTATGATCACCACCAGCGGCACCACCGTCGAAACCACCACCCGAACATGAAATCTCGGGGCAACGCATCAGTGCAACGCACGTATTTTAGCTCACCTACTTCCGCTCCGGCCTTGAACATCTGAAATTCACTCCCCTAGTTGTATTTTTTATTGCTAGCCATTCCCCATTCCACCCTCACGATCGATCTCACTCCATATCCACCCACTAACAGCATTTTTACAGTCTGTGCGTTTTTCTTTTCCTTCTTTGTATCTCTGGGTATTGCGCATATATCCATGCATGATTCGACGTACACGCTCTGTTGGAGCCAAAATTTCTTTGATCCTCTCCCCCGATGTGCACTAGGGTCGCTGTACTTATGTACTAATCTCTCAAAGTGCATCTGACCTCGTACTTCTTACCGTTGTATTGTTGACGAATGAAAGGTGTATGTTGACCGTATTTGAGTTTGATGGTAGGGTACCGTAGTAATTTGCCGAGAGTGACTTGAGTGCCTTCGTGAGATCGAGTGACGACGATGATCTCCAACACCCGCTTCGAGCCAAGCACACTGTTGGTCGGACAGCTGGCGATCGGGACAGTCGAAATGGTTCTTTCATTGACAAGCCAACGCAGTGCTACACAGCACAAACTCAAGCTGCTTTCGACTTGAACGGGCAAAATTTCGAGGGCTTCTCCATGCACTGCCCTCAGGAGTCTGGAAGCAAGTCTGGACTTAAAAGCGCTCCAGGTACATATGTCCCTCGCTGCATGCTTCAATAGCTCGCTTCCCACAATGACCAGCAGATCCGACACCGGAGAAAAACGAGAGTCACGACCCGAATCAGAGACGTCTGGTTGCCTGGCTGGGGGTTGCGAGAGCACCAGAAACAAACCACCACGACACGAATCAAGGACGCCGCCGTCTTGTGTCCTGACTGTGGGTTTCGAGGCATAGCTGCTAGTTTGCTGACTAACCTATCTTGCAGGATACCATACAAACGCCCGGCGTGTCTGACCCCTCAGAACAGAAGCAAGGGGAGGAGGCAACCCCTGGGACAGGGGATCGGCTACACCATGTGTCCTCGTCCTCAGGCTCTGCAACGCACATGGACGAGAACGAAGAACCGATTATTACGAGTATGAAGCTCATTTCTCTACACAGATTGCAGACATCGCTAATGGCAAGGTAGGTATCCGAGCGACAGATATCGTTCTTGGACTTAGACGAGGCTTTCACACCGTAGTGCATCACAGTGGCCTTGAATGGAGAACCGAAAATAAACGTTCCTCAGTGAATGACGATATCGTCGAATGGAGTGGGCCGATTCCAATGTGAGATCCCCCTTCTGCAATTGCAGTTAGCCCTGACAGAGCTCGCAGACCGTCAGATCTGTCGGCCACCATTTGCCTCGAGGTCTACGCATCCTTCGAATTCCAGCCCATGTTAGGTGCTGGGGAGCTGCTGCGAAAGTTGACAGTCATCGTGGAACAACTATTGGACCGCAGTGCAAAAGACGTTCGTGAGTGGGACGGAGTTTCGCACAAATGTCTGGATACTCACAGCATGACAGCGTTTACCCTCTTTCCAGAGGATGGGGACGTTGTATCCCCGTGTTCATCCATTTTGGTCATTGTCAATCGGCGGAAGTACGAGAACAGTGATTCATCAGCGTCGAGGGTCCTTGGCCCTCATTGCGTAAGTAGGCGACTTGTATCAACACGATCCTCATTAATCAGTGGATGACCATAGCCGACCACAGAATCCCGAGGTGGGCTACAAGACGCAACAAATCAAGGTCACAGCGCTCTCTCATGTTACTGAAAGCACGGGGAAGAACGGGATCTGGAGCGTTCTATTGAAGAGTTTGAGCGGGCGCTCAGTATTTGTCTGCTGGACCATCCTTGTCGTGCCGCTGCTCAATCAAGTCTGGCAATGGCGAAATTCATCCTGTGTCAGGTCGAGGACATGGATGCCTCCCTCGAGGTCCCTCTCAGCTTGTATCGCAACGCACTTGCTGCCCGTCCTGTTGGCCACGTCGACCGTCCTTCTAGCTGGCCGCGGTGCAACTCGCGCGGTTCGAGAAGCGGAGGGATGAAGTCGAGAGAACACGGGCTGGGGCATTGTTACACTAGGCGATGGAGCTCAGCTCTACAGAGAGCCATGAAAAGCGAGCTGCGACTTTCATGCTTCAGCTCCATCTCGGACGTGGGGTGGGCCTTGTTCAGACGGATGGCGAATCATCGGTGGAGCAGGATTCAACTTCACGCTTAACGGACGAGGACCTATGGATTTTCAGTGCCCAGTTGCTGCACCACTTCGAACGTCTTGGTGATGTAGCCAACCTGCAACGGGCAATCACACTTTTTGGGGAATTGGTCAGGGCTACTTCGGTTTGGGATGACCGGTTCTGCGGAGGACTCGCGTATCTCGGCGTGGCGTTATGGTATCAGTCAACAGCATCCCTCGTTTCGAAATTGCGTCCTCGAGGTCATTCAACTCCCCGAGGTGGTCACCCTGAGAAACCTGCTCATCTTAGCAACCTCGGCAACTCTTTTTTGGCTCGTTTCGAGCGCCTCGGCGAGGTGAGTGACCTCGACGACGCGATTTCGAGGCTCAGCGATGCTGTTGACCTCACCCCTCATGGTCACTCTCGCAAGCCTGTTCGTCTTAACAACCTCGGCAACTCGCTCAGAACTCGTTTCAAGCGCCTCGGGGAGTTGAGCGACCTTGAACACGCAGTTTCAACACTCAGGGGTGCTGGTGACCTCACCCCTCGTGGTCACCCTCATAAGCCTGGCCATCTTAATAACCTCGGCAACTCCATCTTCACTCGTTTCGAGTGCCTCGGGGAGCTGCGTGACCTCGAGGACGCAATTTCGACGCTCAGGGATGCTGTTGACCTCACCCTTCACGGTCACCCTGACAACCTCATTGATCACTCGTTTCGAGCGTCTCGGAGAGCTAAATGACCTCGAGGACTCAATTTCGATGCTTAGGGATGCTGTTGACTTCACACTTCATGGTCACCCTCACACGCCCGGCTGTCTTAACAACTTTGGCAGCTCCTTCAGAGCTCGTTTCAAGCGTCTCGGGAAGCTGAGTGACCCCGAGCGCGCAGTTTCTACACACAGGGATGCTGTTGACCTCACCCCTCATGGTCACCCTGAGAAGCCTGACCATCTTAACAATCTCGGCATGTCCTTCAAAGCTCGTTTCGAGCGCCTCGGGAAGCTGAGCGACCTCGAGGACGCAATTTCGACGCTCAGGGATACTGTTGACCTCACCCCTCATGGTCACTCTGAGAAGCCTGCACGTCTTAATAACCTCGGTAGCTACTTCGAAATTTGTTTCCGGCGCCTCGGGGAGCTGAGTGACCTCGGAGCACGCAATTTTGACGCTTAGGGATGGTGTTGACCTCACTCCTCATGGTACCCCGATAAACCTGCTCTTCTTAACAACCTCGGCAACTCTTTCATCACTCGTTTCGACCGCTTCGGGGAGCTGAGTGACCTCGAGGATGCAATTCTGACGCTCAGGAATGCTGCTGACCTCACCCCTCATGGTCACCCTCAGGAGCCCACCAGTCTTAACGATCTTGGCACCTCTCTGGTCACTCGTTTCGAGCGTCTCGGAGAGCTGAGTGACCTCGGGGACGCAATCTCGAGGCACAGGGATGCTATTGACCTCACTCCCCATGATCACCCTCACAAGCCCGGCTATCTCAACAACCCCGGCACCTCCTTGATCACTCGTTTCAAGCACCTCGGGGAGCCGAGCGACCTCGAGGATGCATTTTCGACCCAGTGATGCTGTTGACCTCACCCCTCACGGTCCCCTTGCCAAGCCTGGCCGTCTTAGCAACCTCGGCAACTCTTTGATCACCCGTTTCGAGCGCCTTGGGGAGCTGAGTAACCTCGAGCAAGCAAATTTCCTGTATTTGTATGCTACTTCCGCCCCCATCGGCCCTATTAGCGTTCGGTTTCATGCATCACAGAAATGGATATCATGTGCTCGGCGTATACGCCATCTATTGCCATTAGCCTCCTCCCTGAACTGGCTTGGATTGGCCTCTCTCTTGCACACCGTTACTCTGAACCTACACGAGGTGCCAGTGTGGTGCAGGAGGCTG
>JBBPRK010000045.1:0-57798 GCA_038093075.1 Boletus patriciae
TGTAGTTGTTGTTTTGGAATGGTCATATCTCCACCTCCCCTGGGCCGAATCACATGACCCATGGACCGTCAGGTAGCCAAGAGTGACTACTATATTCGACCCCACCAGAGCTAAGCGGCATTCCCACATGTGGTTGCAGCGCGCGAAGCGCGCTGTGTTGAGGTTAGTTATTGTAACGGTTTTTGGAGTCACTGTACTAGTGCCCTTTACTACTGGCTTCCTAGGCTGAAATATGTACACTTTAAAGGTGTCTCTAATCCACTCCCATGCCCTTGGGACAATAAATTATCAGACCATTCATCATTGTCTTGGTCACCCTTCAAAAGATGTTGCCAAACAAACAAAGCAACATACTTCTGGACTTCTGGATTTCACAATTCCAAATGATATTTCTATCTTCTGTCCTGGCTGTGCTAAACCTCAATGCTCCTTCTCTCCAACTTCTGTGTGCACGAAATATGCCTTTGAGCTTATCCACATGGACATTAAGTCCTTTCCAACTGAATTGTACCACAAGTACAAGTACTTGATCATCTTCCTTGATGACTTCAACTCTATGGCTTGGACCATACTGTTGCACATGAAAAGTGCTGCATTTAATGGCCACTTGTGTCATATTCATGCCTGATCCTCTGATCCAGTCCGCACTCGTTCCTGACCCAACCCCAACCCATACTGAGTATCTCCATTGGACTTCGCCTTGGACCTAAACCGCTCTCCATATCGGACATCTGTCCTCACTGCCTCCTTCCTCTCCTATGCTTTATCTCCTTTTAGTTAGTTCACTCTCCATTGTATACTTACGACCCTTTATCGTTACTACGTTATCTCACATGTCTCCCTTTGCCACCATTCCTCCTCCATATGCCTTCTCCATTCTCCGTCTTCATCCACATGCACTTCATACCTTTCCATATGCTCCTCCATACTTACATCCGATCCCCGATCCAATCGTCATAGTATATAAGTCCTCTGTACTCCACCTTTGTACCTCAGTTCGTATATCAACAAAGTCTCCCATCCTCTTACTCAAAGTCCCCCTTCGTGTCTCCGCTCACCTCTGTACCTCTGCACCTCCGTCCCTCTGAAATCAAGGACAACGACCTCAGCAAGGGCGTGACACACAAGTCTACGCCAAGTCCTTACTCAGTCCCCCACTCTCATATCTCTGTCAGACCTCTGGTCCACCTCTGTGACTAACCTCCACTTCCCTACCGCTTCCTCTGTTGGACTTGAGCCCAGAGGACCCGGACTTGACAACTTGCCAGTTTCTTCAGATGGTGAAAATGCAATTCCAAGCATCAGTACAAGGTTGAATGTCAAACTTTGGTGAAGAATACAAATCTGCTGCATACAACAATTTGCTCAAGGGAAAGGGCATTCAAGTTTACAACTCTGCCCCCCACATACCTCAACAAAATGGATGCACAGAACAATTTATGTGCACTCTGATGGACAAAGCTGATGCTATGTGCCATATGGCCTGCTTACCTGATAGCTGGTGGGAATTTGCTACTGCCCATGCCACCCACATCTACAATCAGACACCTCTGTCCTGCCTTCAATGGCATACACCATATGAAGCACTTCATAGCAAGCAGCCTTGAGTTGATCACTTGCATGTATTTGAATGTGCCACATGTCTTCTGGCTGATGTTTGGGCAGATAAACTTGCTATATCTGGGTATGGCACCTGGGAATAATGCCAATTTCTTATTTATGTGTTCCCCCAACAATGTCCTTGTCACTGCTGCACAAACCAAGTTTTTAGAAGTGCAATTTCCTAAATGTGACAGGCCCATCAAAAGGTCGACATGAGTTCCCACTGACATACCTGCAGAACCGCCCATTGAGGCTCCAGTACCTCTTATTGAGGATTCTCCTCCTCTATCATGCCCTTCATCTCTGGACTTACATCCAATAATGCTGCCTGCAGCACCTACCCCCATAAGGCAACCACCTGCTCCTAGGAAGCAGTGCCCACCACCACTGGCTGTCCTGCCTGCTCCTTGCCATTCCAGCCAAGAGCACAGAATCCCAGTTTGTTTGGATAATATATATGGTGACAACTGTCATCTGACTGAACAAGTACATGACATTGAGCATGAAGATCGTGACACATGTTGACAGCCATTACCTGGCCAATTTTCTGCCACACCAGTCCCATCACCTTCTACCGCTAACAATAGTGAGGATGATGTTGAATAACTATGTCGTGAGGGGGATCTGGATTGGCCACCTACCTACTTTCAAAGGTGTTATTCATGGTATTTGCAGAAAATAAACCCATCTGTGAATGGACATATAGGGATATCCAAACCCTACCACCTGATCAACAGAAGGAATGGAGAAAAGCATGTACTACTGAGCTTGATATGCTCAGACAATGAGACATATTTGAACTTGTCAATGTGCTGAGGGGCAATAAAGTCATAAACAATTGCTGAGTTTTCAACATCAAACCCAATTTCTGGAAACACACCCACATCATAGCAAAAGGCTTCTTCCAGGTGAAAGGTATTGACTTTGAGCAAGTCTTCTCCCCTATTGTATGATTTGAGACTGTACACCTAATGCTAGCACTTGCCTCTATTGAAAACTGGCACATCAAAGGTTTGGATGTTCACAGCACCTATCTATATGGCAAGCTTCATGAAGAGATCTACATGAAACAACCTGAATGCTTTGCAGTCAAGGGGCAAGAGCACAAAGTGCTCCACTTGAAGTGTGCCCTCTATGGCCTTAAACAAGCTGGACTTGCCTGGTGGGAGACTTTCAATGAGTTCATGAAGGATCTTGGATTCAAACATCTAAAATCTGATGCTGGTATCTGTCATATCCCTGAATTTGACCAAGTCCAACCCCAACCTTGGACTACCTTGGTCCACCTCGGATCACTTAGACTACTTGGACTACCCCTGATCCCCTGACATTTGGTCCCACCTGTTGAAGTTCTCATATTTTACTATTGACTTTGTTCACTTTTCATGTGTCAGTCACATAGTTAGTCATGAAGTCAGTCACATCATCAGTCTGATGTCAGTCACACATCATGGACTTTCCTCTGTGACTTTATTACTCTATTTGGTTCTTTACATAACCATTCTAGACCTATGACGTCATATTTCTTCAGATCTTCAATGATGTCATATAGCATCATTATCACGCCATATCGCACCATTATGATGCCATAGCACACCATTCTTGCTCATGGCTTACTTATATATTCTTTATGGATAGATTACACCCTTTATGGCATTTATCCCACTGCAAGGACAAACAGTCCTTTATGTATAAATACCCAGGACTTACTCCCCTGAATATGAAGTTCTCTTGCACCCCAAAGCATGATAACTTCCAGCAAGACTTTCTTGCAAGTACTCTCAACTCCAAGTGAGTAGCTTCTTACTCATTGGGTTTCTCCCACTTCGCTGTTGCCTCTGCACCAATTGGAAAGTAGCGCTTCCAATACCACCCTGGATCACTCAGACCAGCCAGACCATTTGGTCACTCAGACTAAGTATGACCTTATATGCACTACTCCATTTAGACTCGATCATCTCGTTATCCTGTCACTCACTTACCCTCACATGTACTAGGCTTGTCTTTAGAGATCCAGTGTCTACACCACTCAGATCTTCAGGTACTGCCCTCCATTCGTTCCTCTGGATCTTGTACCTTGCCACAGCTTGGACTAGTACCTTTCCCAAGCACACCACTTTCAGTCTTTGGACACTGCCTTTGTATTATACTATGTACAGTATATAAACCCAGACTTTGTAGCACTAGTACTTTAGTTTGAATATCTTGTCATGTTCTTATCTCTTCTCCTCATCATCACATCATTGTCTTTATACACATGCCCTCCAATTCCACTTGTCCTCTTGACTCCTTCACTCAACCTTCTTGTTCATTCCCCCCTAAGTTGATCTTGGACTTAGAACTCCGAATAGAACTATACTCGGCGTCATCTGTTACACAAGATGTTCCTTTGTGGACGTTGAAGGTTGTAGTTACCTTGAGGAGGAACTTATGGAAAGTCACAGCATCTCAAGATAACAACTCAAAAAGACAAGGGGTTCTTGTAGAGGTCAAGGGGACAAAGATATTTGGGGAGGTTCTGAGGACACAAAGGTTACGCTAGATTGTGTAGAACTAGTGTAAAGAGACAGAGTACAGACGAGCTACTATATCACTAGAAGGACATGTCATCATGGAACATTGGAGAACATTGGAGAAGGATGAGTAATAGGAACTACGTACTAGGCACAAGAGAACCCAGTGATGGAGCTAAGGTCTGAGATGACAAAAGAACAAAGATAATGAATATCACCTTCCAGTGGTAAGGAAGAACGGCATGGGGAGATCAAAGGACAACGAGGCGTGAATGGAAAGGATGAATAACCAGGAGACAAGAAATGTAGTCATAGCAACACATTCCAAGAAGAACAAGAGTATGATGAGAGAATACAAGGAGGAAGATATTTGAGAAAAGAAGGAAAATTGTAACATCATCCCCTAGTTGTAGACCACCACTTGGTTACTACCTTTGAGTCTATCTGACTTGTCCCCAAGCATGCTGAGTACCAACCTCCCCTATCATCCCTGAACTCTTGGAGTTCCCTCAGACTGACTCAGTGTCATCTTGTTGGTGCATCAGTCCCTCATTTCTCTCTGATAGGTTCCAAATGACTATATAAATTCAGAACACCTAGACTTGAAACTCAGGCGCAGCACACAAGCTGAAGCTGAAGTCCCACTGTGACAAAGCCCTGCTCTTGGAGTTCTAGAAGCCGGCAACCTCTTCTTCTTTCCTTCCCCCTTCCCACATTAGGCTCAGTAGAGGAGGAAATTCCATCTCTGACAGTATCTTCCTCTATAGGAAGAAAGGTACCACTACCATTGTTGCAATAGTCTACATTGATGATGCTCTATTCTGCAGTCCAGACATTAAAACCATCAAGGAGATTAAAGCTGCTTCTATGAAGTGCTAGAAATACAGAGACTTAGGTCCTGCAACAGAGTTCCTCCATATGAACATTAGATGAGAAGGCAGCAAGATCATGATTGATCAATGCACTTATGTTGAGAAGATCCTGCAAAGGTTCAATCTCATCAATGCTTGAGTTGCTCCCTATCCCTCTTCCTCAAGGTTATCACCCAATGGCTCATGAAAGTGTCATTGACCCCAAAATCAGATCACTCTTCCAACAAGTGATTGGATCTATGCTGTATCTCATGCTTGGGACTTGTCCTGATATAGCATATGCAGTGATCACCCTCTTAAAGCACACTGCTAAGCCCTCAAGAGAACATCTTGATCACATATTTTATATATGCTGGTATCTACTCAGGACCTGTTATTACTCCCTTGTATTTGATGGATCTACCAAGGCAGACTTGATTGCATATACTGATGCTGATTGGACATCAGATCCAAACACTTGATGCTCACAAACAGGCTGGTTTATTAAACTAGCAGGCTGCATCTTCAGCTGGCAATCTCACCAACAATTCTATATTGCATATTTATCCACAGAAGCTGAATACATTGTGCTTTTAGACTGCAGCAAGCAAGTCATATGAATTCATATCATAATGGAAGAGTTAGGTTATTTCTTAGAATCCATTCCGATTTGTGGAGATAACCAAGGTTCCATCTTCATGGCTGAGAATCCAGTTATGGAAAGTTGCTCCAAACATTTTGATCTCTGATGGCATGACATCTGTGATTATGTCAAAGAAGGCCTCATTGAGATATTCTACATTGAAGGTACCAAAAATCCTACTGATGTGTTTACGAAGAACTTAGGTCAAGAAGCTCTCAACAATTGTTGACAGCAGTTAAGTCTTGTACTCTACAACAAACCCCAGTCATAGTACTGATATGCTTATGTGCTCAAAGTGGCTGCTTAGCAAGGGGGAGTGTTGAATGTATATTGTACTATTTCATTTATGGTAGTACATATAATGTAGTGTACTTCATATGGTTACTGCTATTACATGAGCGAACCACTCATACATATAATTTGAACTCCACAGCTAAGTTCTAATATCACCTTCCTGATACTATGTATTATGTGCTATTACCTTAGTGTTTAACCCAACTGGTACATATGTACTAGTTCTTCCTCATCTCAGACTAGTCTACGCCTGGACTTCAACACTTGTATTAGGCTAGCCCTTAGAATCCAGTGCATACACCACTTGGACCTTTGGGTACTGCCCTCCATTCATTCACCTCTGGATCTTGTACCTCACTGCAGCTTGGACTAGGCAATGTCATAGGTTTGGATAACCGATGTGGGTATTATACCCATCCCCATGTTGAGTATGAGTGGGGGTACTGCCACATCACACCTATACCCATATGTACCTGTACCCATGCCTCAGGTTTCAAAGCAAACAATGCTTACACTAATAGCTAGAGACTCAACACATGTATGGCTTTAATAAATTGGAGTATGGGCTGCCTTGCATCCCTCATCTCCAATTAAAAACACACCACCATGCCCACTTATCACCACTTGCTCATAATGCAGCTGAACAATTTTTCACAAGCAGTCAAATAAGTCCTGAGGTTGACTGAGATGGCCAGAGTGGCGGTTGACAAAACTGCAATTATGTTTTCATGGAAACAGAAGCCAAGTGATAGCAAAGCTAGGAGTGCAGCTGTAGCCATAGCAGCACAGGATGTCTCAATGGCAGTGGTGAAAAAGGCAAAACCCAGTCATGGTGGCGAGCGACCAAGCTGCTGTACAATGAGGCAAGCATGTCGTTGTTGAAAGTGAGGACAATGAGGATGCACCACCTGCCAATCAAGTTGAGATCAAGTTAGATGGGCAGAAGTCTCACTCACCAAGTAGTGATGAGGAAGAAGATCCCAAGGAATCTGCAAAAGAAGAGCTGAGTATGTCATGTGTGAAATTGAAGCTTTGAATAAACTAATTAGTCATTGGACAGAACAACTGCAAAAGGAATGGAAATCACTGGTTTATGCCTTTTTTGATTCCATCCTGATCATTCATGAAATTGATGGATGCTATATTCATGAATTCAAGTGCCAAGCATGTGCATGCAAGACTAAGATCTGCTGGTTCCTTGACATGAAGGATGCCCAGTCTCCCAGCAACATGCAAAAGCATGTAAAATCTTGTTGGGGTAATGATGTACTCAGTAATGCTGATGCTGCTAAGGATGCTAAGGAGGTTTGCATGAAGATAGTTAGTAGCATCCTGCAGACTGGGTCAATCATGGCAGCATTCAAGAGGAAGGAGAAAGGAAAGATTACTTACAGTTATTGGCAACACACACATGCCAAGGCCAGGTAGGTTGTTGCATCCCCTGATCAGGTTAGCACTGCCTGATGATGGCAGAGATAGTGCATTGGGTGGTAGAAAGCCAGTGCCCATTTGATATCATCACCAATTGGAGTTTTTGGACATTGACGAAAACCAGGAGACCAGAGTATCACTTACCATCCATTGAAACTGTTGTGAGAGATATTTGGTAGGTATTTGTTCACTCCCATCAATGAGTGGCTAAGATGTTGAGAGTAAGTAGCAAAAAAATGAATGAAGGATGGAGCTAAAAAATGTACCAGGAATATAATGGGAAACTCAATTTTACCACTGATGCATGAACAGTGCCAAATCATAGAGCATATGTTGCATTTGGAGTGGATTTGGAGCACAAAGGGGCCCTTCTACAGTTTCCATTAGATATCATTGAAGCTGTGAAGGTAACATACTTAGCTGCAGTTGATGACATGATCTATCAGTTGCACACAGGTATTGAGTGGGCAGCAGTGTTTGGAATGGTCCTAGATGAATTCAGGTAAGTGACAATGTGTCCAATAACAATGTGATGGTTGACAATGGTGCATGGAGAGTGCCAGTGTTTGAAGGTGAAGCCAGCCACATGTGCTGCTTCCTCCATGTGATCAACCTGGTAGCCAAATCTACAATCTGTCAGTTTGATATTAAAAGAAAAGATGCTGATGGGGTGCTGGCCATGAGTGAGCAAGAGCATGAGCTTAATGAGCTTGTGGGAGGCAGGGGTGGTGATGACAATGATGATGATGAATTCAATGGCTTGGAAGATGAAGGAGATGAAGCAGGAGACATCAATAGAGGTGCTGATGATAACAATGAGGGGTGGATTGATAAGGTCCAATTGTTGACCACAAAGGAATACAAGATGCTAGAAAAAGCAATCTGACCATTGAAATAGGGCCAGAACTTGGGGTTTTGCTGTATCTTGGTGGATATAGCCTCTTCCATTGGGAATTGAACATATCCAGTATAAAATGGGGGGGAGAACAAAGTAATGAGCATTTTTTTTGAAGTATCTATGTGGTTTTCAGTAGTAAATTACATCTAATAATATTTGCAACTCACCATATAATAATAGCATTGGAATGCTGAAACTGTTCAGCAACATGCCTGGTTGTTAATCCTGTAGCACAGGTATACAGAAATATTGCCAACTGTTCCTCTAAAATAATGTTTCTTGAGTTTGTAAGTCCAATTTCTCATCGGTCCATCACAAGCTGCAAGAATGTCTTCTTGTACATGCCCAATTCACAGTGGATATGTTCCAGATGACCAGCAAGCAGCTCCATGACCCACTGATGTCCTGTCAGCATTGACATATGATAAGGAGTGGGTTTCTTTGGTATTGAGGAGACAGCCAGCTCAAGCAGAGTGGCAAGGAGGATTTGAATGAGGTTAAGAATGTGCTTTACCAAAGCTTGGTGTATGGAGCTATGGTTTGGATCCATGGTTTGGGCACAAGTGTAGAGATTACTGATTAGTACTGATAACGACTACATGAAGTGGCAGCATATTAACTCTCTGACAATGCTGCTAGCTGACAATTTTGATCAGTCCAAATAATTACAAATAGTGCGGTTGGGCAACGTGGCCATACTGAACAGGCTCTAAAAGGGCAGTGGAATCATCATGTGATGGTGCATTGGGTTAGCAAACTTGAACTCAAAGTTCAAGCAAAGATTGGTATCTGGTTATTGGAGTCCCACTGATGTGGCCAAGTCATGGTCAGCACCTTACTCCACACTTTTATGCTCCTTCAAATCCCAGACCAGCCTGGCCAGCCAACACTGACAAGTATATGGTATGTCAACTGTGGCTCTCTGAATATTCAAATTACTGTTATTTTTCTTGTGATATGGATGCTGATAATAATCTCCCTCTTGTGATTCCTCCTCAACTCTATGAGAGGCTCCAGAACATGGATCAAGAGAGGGCCTATGGCATTTTGTATGATGTCTACATGTGAAGGATGAAGAACAATCTACCTAGTGGGTGAAATGCAGCTCGATGTGAGTGAATAATACATGTTTATGCTTATGTACTTACTAGGCTGTGTTACAGCAGCCACCTATCTTGAACTTCACAGAAAGCTGGAAGCAGCAGGTTTCTACCACGTTCAGTATTCCAACTGGGCATCTGATAACAGTGATGCAGTTGATGCATACTGGATAATGCTCAATTTGCTGCTAATCCACCCCCGGCAACCTAGAGTCTACTATCAAGGGGTTGAAAGCCTATCACATGCCCACTTGGAAGCTGGACATCATGGAAGATATCAGCTCAGTGGCAGATACACACCAAACCTTTGTGGTCCCACACCAACTGATCTTGTCCCTGGTAACCCGCCTGCCATTATACCAGGGGATATGTACCTTCCTGAGTTCACGAGACCATCACTTAAGACTTTGAACCATGAAAATTGGAGGGTGTCTCCATAATCCACATGTTTTCAAATGCCAATGCTTGCCATGTACTAGTTTTTTTTTCTATGTACTGCCCAACTCATTGGACAAGAATTTGAACCATCCTTTCTTCACTGGTGACTTGAGCAACCAGTGTATTCTTTTGCTATCAAGAGCCTGAGAGGCTAGGATGGGGGGGACAGTTTCACAGTGGGAGAACAGGTTTGGGTGTGATTATACATCCAATGATGAGAGAGAGGGCGAGGGGGATGAGGGGAATGGCCAGTGGCACAATGACTCAGGTGTCGGTCTGCTGTGGGGATGTGAAGGAGGGAAAGGAAATGTGGGCTTGAGAAATGGACACACAGGAAGATCTTCATTGAATTTCATGCTGAGCCATATGAGCAAGGATCTGATCTGGTGCGACACAGGTTATGTAAGCATGACTCAGAGGAACACACAAAATCAGGCTGACCATCAAGAAGAGGGTGATGCAACCACCAAACTTGAAATTGATTTTGGATGGGGCCTCTTTTGCTCTCTGATCTTGACCTGCAGAACATGTGTTTGATAGCTATGCATACCAACATGACAGAGACAAGACACTGGCACTTGCTGGTGTTACCATGACATGATGCAGCATATTCATGACAAGGATTGTTACCAGAATAAAACTTTGTGGTATCTGACACAAGGATGCAACCTGCCAACACCCCAAGGTACAAATCACTCAAATGCCATCAATGGTGAAGACTCAAATGGTCATGCACGGATGATGTACATGTCTGCCATGATGATTCTGGATGTGATGGGGGTTATAGTGCATTTAGGTTGTCTAGAGGGGGAGCAGGACCCACATGGCAAGCAATAGGACTGTCCATACTGGCTACTATCTATGAAATCATGTCAGATATCCTCAGATATCTGCATCTCAGCATCTGGGCCTGAAATGAAGAGAAGAGGCAAGGAAAAGGTATACATACAAACCATGTGACAATTGAGTCGACCATGCCCCCAGATATCCCACACAGAAGTATATCATGGGCAGTTGCTAGAAATGTCATTGGGGAAGCAACATGTCATCCAAGGATGGTACAGAACTGTCCATAGAGGGGAGTAAAGGTGCAGGCAGGTGGAGAGCAGGTAGCTAATGAAATTGTGGATGGGTGAGCAGGATTGAAGCATACTAGTAGAATGTACAAAGTACCAATCCAACTGGCTTCAAGTTAGTTGGTTTAAATTCCTTGGATGTAATAAACACTGTCATGGTCATGGTGGATTGTACATGTAGCAGTAGTAACCATTTTAAGGTACAGCACACGACGCATAACAGAGCACTGAGGTTAGATCCCTGACTACTAGCAACCAGGAAATTTACATTGAGATTCATGTCTGAAGCCAATCCACATGCCCTCTGCACATTCAATCATAGAGGACCCTTCTATTTGTCATGGCTGTAGATCATGTTCAGTAAGAAACCACAATTGCACTTCAAACAAATATCTCACTAAATGGCACAGAGCACATCACCTTTCCTGTTTCCATTGCAAATACCTTGTTAGACTACTGAACAACCTTGCACAAACCAATTGCTTTTTCCAGCTTTTGCTTCCACTCTGCAGGATTCTCTGTGAACAGCGTGTATAGACCACCAAGTCTCCTGCTGTAATGGATTGTGCAATGGTAGACAAGACAAGAGTCCCCCACATTATCAGGTATGCTGCTGTCTGGTGTTGTTGGCATGCTGCCATTGGCATGTTTGTTACCAAGTCCTAAATGCAGAATCCCTGCACTTTGTTGCAGGGTCCAACTTGAAGAAGCTAGTGGGCCGGGGACTTAGTAGGTCCAAAGGAATAGACTATGTGCACTATGAGCAGCAAGGTTATTAGATTGTTTGCGAATGACTAACCCTACAATTGACGTACTTTGTGATGCCATCTTTGTTACGCGAGATGTACCACAAAGGGCGTCAAGGATAAAACTACTTAGAGGAGGAACTCACGAAGAGTCGCAATGTCTCTAAATAGTTACCTAGGGTTACGAAGGTTGCGATGAGGGTGTTTCACCAGGTACTCGAAGGGGACTTAGGACAAGGGACTGGGGACACGAGAGTACGCTAGATTGCACAGAACAAGTGTAAACATACATTGTACAAACGAGTCACTATATAACTAAGGGACACGTCATCATAGAACATCGGAGAAGGTCGGAGAAAGATGAGTAATATGGACTATGTACTAGGCACAAGAGAGCCTAGCAATGGAGGTAAGGTCCGAGGTAATAATAGGTGAAGACGTGGGATATCCCCTTCCGGTAGTAAAGAGGAATGGCGTGGGGATGTCAGAGAACCAACATGCGAGAATGGAAAGGATGTACTACAAGGAGTAGCGAAATGTGATCGTACCTGCACATCCCAAAGAGGATGTGAACGCGTCGAGAACAGACAAAGAGAAGAAGGTTATGAAAGAGAAGAAAAATCGTAACATTACCCCCTTCGTACAATTGAGCCCCAGGCTCAATCAACACTCCATTAGACGGGACCTGAGTGAGCGGAAGAGGTACCTGCGTAAATATGTGTTGCCTGTTCAATGGAAAGCGTCTCAATCGGACAGTCATCCGCCACATGCCCATGTTGACTACAAACCACGCAGATTCGGACCGGACAGAAGTGAGCAGTGTGGCCCCATCAACTGCAAAAGTCGCATTGGGTAGTGAGACAAGAAGAGGGGGAATGTCCGGGGGCAGATGTAGAGTGGGCAATTTTCTCAATAATGACCAAGATCATGACACCGAAAGCACTCAGTGAGGGTGGATGCGGGTCGGCGATGGATAGGGACGTGAATGACTCGAGTGGGGGCGGAGAGAGTCTGTGTTCCATTGTCGAGAGAGACAAGAAAGGACCGATTGAGAGTGAGGACTTCCTCGTCGATTCCTCCATATTCGGACTCAGATTCCATGGCAGTGGGAGAAGACGTGCCCGTAGAAGGAGGGGGCGAAGAGAGTCGCGATAAGAGAGTGGAAGGGGAGGATATAGTTTCTGATGGGGGAGGGATGGGAACAGGCGGTGGGGATATGGACGCAGGGAGTTCCGTTTGCTCAAGGTAACGGTTTCGTTCCTCCATAGTCATGGAGAGGAACACACGTCGGAACGTAGGGTATAGAATTTCTGAAGGGATCCATTCGACGAAGGTATGAAAACTGTGCAAGTGGAGGATGTTAAGGATACGTCCAGGTAAAGCGTTGAGAGAGGTGCAGAGAGGGATACCAAAGGGTGCGGGTAAGTCACTGGGGGCTGACAAGGTGTGGTACCGTTGCATGAAGGAGACCAAGTGAAATAAGCGAATGAGTTCCTGGCAGATCAAGTCTTCATCATAGAGGGGGAGATCCTCTACGGCGCGGAGGGCGATGGGATTTGCGAGGATGCCTGTGTAAAGCAAATGGACTGCGTAGTTGGGAAGCAAGGTGGATACAACACGTCGTGAGCGTAGTGGAGAAGTGGAGGAGGAAGAGGACAAAGAAGTGGAAGAACGAGATGAGGAAAGAAATGACATATTGGTTATCAAAGAGTAAGCATTCAAAAAGCATTCACTAGGGGGGTACTTCACGAAGAGACGCCACTTCCTAGGAAGAAAGAGAGGGGGAAGAATGAAAAATCAGGCGAAAAGATGGGAACGTTTATATTCGGAGAGGATAAGGGGGGAGTGTTGGAGATTGCTCTCAGGTTCCCACGTATTTTCGGATGAAGGGTATCCTTTCCATGCGGTCAGGTACAGTCGTCGTCCAGGCGATCCCTTGTGAGAAACGATATGATCAACTTCGTATTCTTCTTTGTTATTAATGATGTCAGGTGGGGGTCTTGCGAAGGAGGGACCATGTGCTTCGGTTTGCCGATAAGAAGATAGAAGCGAGGCATGGAAAACATCGTGTATTTTCCATGTGGAAGGGAGTCGGAGTTGGTAGGAGAGGGGGGATAGTACTTGAGCAATTTCGAAAGGTCCGTGGCATTTGGGCACAAGTTTCCTGGATGGGTAGGACAGCCGGAGATTGGTGGCTTCTAGCCATACCTTATCACCTACTTTCCAAGGGGAGAAACTTCTGAGAAGACCGTTCGGCCATGATTCAACGAGCGGTCTCATGGGCGGAGAGGGATTCTTTTCGGGCAGTCTCAAGAGAGGTGAGACGGTTTTCTAATGCTGGGAGGAAGGTCTTTCCGAGTGGTGGATAAGTTCTTGGTTCGTATCCGAGGAGAAGGGAAAAGGGGGAGGTTTTGGTTGAGCTATGGGGGACAGAGTTATGGACAAATTCTGCTGAGGTGAGGAACCGAGCCCATTTCCGAGGGTTGTGAGCACAGAAGATCCGGAGATAGGTTTCAACCTCCTGATTGGTTCGTTCGGTTTGTCCGTCAGTTTGGGGGTGGTAGGCAGAGGAGAGGCGAATGTCGTATTTAAGGATGTGGGCAAGTTCACAAGCAAAGGCAGAGGCAAATTGAGGGCCTCTGTCGGAGATGATGGAGTCGTACAAGCCAAAGCGTTTGAATACGTAGTCGAAAAAGAGTTGGGCAACTCCATTTGTGTCGATCGTCTTGGAACAAGGGGCAAGAATTACCCCTTTCGTAAGGCCATGGTCGACCATGACCATTAAAGAATCAAAGCTGTCAGATGGGGGAAGATCGGTGATGAGGTCGACTGAGAGTTGTTTGAAGGGAAGGGTAGTGGTGGAGGGGATCGGGACGAGGGGAGGAGTGGTCGGGTGGGTGATAACTTTGTTCTGTTGGCATACCGCACAACCAGTAACGAATTTGGAAATAAAAACTGAAAGGCCCGGCCACCAAAAGTCTCGTTCGACTATAGCTTTGGTATGGAAGCGACCGAGGTGACCCGAGAGGGGTGATTCCTGGATAGAATGTAGCAAGGATGAGCGCGCAGCAGGTGGGACATACATCCGACCATGGAAGTACAGGTGACCGTTGTCGAAGGTCCAATCTTTGAGGGCAGAGCGAGGGAACAGGGGGGATCTGTCTGCGAGGTTGGAAATGGCGCAAAGGACTAGGGGATCGGAGGAGGAGGAGGATTTGATGTGATGGGCGAGGGTAAGGTCGAGTGCTTGGATGACTACCGGGTCGGGAATGATGGAGGCGTTGATATTATCGGAGGAGGTGTCAATGGAATCTCGACGGGAGAGGGCATCGGCGGGGGCCATCTTGGCACCCGGAAGAACCTTCCAGATGATGTCGAAGTCCTGGAGGAAGAGGGACCAACGGGCTTGTCGTCGAGATAGTTTGCGAGGGTCCTTTATATAGGAGAGGTTTCTGTGGTCGGTGATGATAGTGACAGGATGGGAAGTTCCCTGGACATATTGTTTCCATTCTTCTAGCGCGAGGATCACGGCAAGGAGTTCTCGATCATAGATGTCATAGCTTCGTTCAGCAGGAATAAACGTTTTAGAGAAGTAGGCACAAGGGTGGGAATCACCATTGAGATCGTCTTGAAGGAGGACAGCTCCAGCAGCGAAGAGGGAGGCATCGGTCATGATGGAAAAAGGGCGAGTAACGTCTGGGATGCCAAGGACAGGTCCGGAGGAAAAAGCAGTGCGAAGAGTGTCGAAGGCTTTTTGTTGTAACGGTGTCCAGTTCCAAGGCTGGTCCTTTCTGGTGAGGAGGTTGAGAGGGGTGACAACGTGAGAGAAGTTTGGGATAAATTTGCGATAGAAATTTGCAAATCCCAAGAATGAGCGAATGCCTTTGACAGAAGCGGGTGGTTTCCAGTCACGAATGGCGGTTAATTTGACAGGATCCATCGCAATCTGTCCTTGGCCAATGATCATGCCGAGGAACTCCATCTTGGGAGCATTGAAGAGGCATTTGGAAAGTTTCAGAGAGAGCCCATGTTCATGGAGACGGAGGAGTAGACGTCAGGTGCGTTCGTGGTGGAGAGCTAAATCTCCTTGAGTGTGGATGCCAAGATCATCCATGTAGATCTTAAGCCATCGTTCAGCGATCATATCAGCAAAGATGTGGTTTATAAACGCTTGGAATGTGGGTGGGGCATTGCAAAACCCGAAGAACATGACTGTGGGTTCAAAGAGTCCGAAAGGAGTGATGAACGCAGCCTTCCATTGGTCCGTTTCCCAAATTCGGATATTGTTGTACCCCCAACGGATGTCAAATTGGGTAAACAGGGTGGAATCTTTCATGTCGTCGATGAGTTCGGGGATAAGTGGTAGGGGGTAGGCGTTCCGAACAGTATGGGAATTCAAGTATCGATAGTCCTGACAAGGGCGAAGAGAGCCATCCTTCTTTGGGACAAAAAAGAATGGTGCTGCCTGGGGGGATTCGGACGGAAGGATACGCCCGGTCTTAAGGTGTTCCTCGACAAAGGCTTGACAGGCTTCCTTTTCCTTGGGATTCAGAGGGTAAACTTTGGTGATTTTGGGTACAAAGGACGGTTTAAGGTCAATGGTGTGGTCATAAGGGCGATGGGGAGGGAGGACATCGTATGTTTTCTCAGAGAATACATCTTCGAAGTCTTTGCACCAGGCGGGTAAAGAGATTTCGGAAACCTTGGCGTCTTGGGCAAGTTGGGTGGACAAGGTGATTTTTTGGATAGTTTCATCAGGCGGGTCTTCTTGAGGGAGGTACTCATGAGGAGACACATCAACCTTAGAAGAGTACTGTTGGTCGTACAGAGAAGACAGTTCACGGTCTACATCGAGGCCTAGCCAATGAAGCAAATATCGTTGAGGTAGGATATGTTCATCATAATCTGTGGGAGATGACGTAGGGAAGGAGAGGGAGTGGGACGTCCAGTCAATATGAGGGTTCCAGGTCTTGAGCCAGGGCATTCCTAGGATGATTTGACGACGTCCTAGCCCTACTACCATAAGTTCTATGTTCTCGGGTTCCTTGGAGAGTAGCATGTGAGTGGATGCTTTCCACATGGTGGTACCTCGTTTATTGAGGGAGCTGTCTATGTTGAAGGCTCATATGGGTTGAGACAATTTTTTCAAGGGGAAATTCGTGAGTGATAGGAGTTCTAAGTTGATAAAATTTCCAGTGGCTCCAGAGTCAATTAGGGTGGTTGTTTCGACGGTTTGTTTTCCAATGAGTAACTTGACAGGGAAGCGAAGGGTTCTTTCATTGTCAGGGGCTACTAATACATGGGATAGGGACTGGGAAGGTAACGTCGAGGTAGCTTCCCATTTCAAAAATCCTGGTCGAGGGTGGAAACGACAGCGATTTCCTCCTTGGGTTCTTCGAAGCACATCTGGAGGACTTGAAGGATTTCGGCTTTGTCTTTTCCTTGGGTTTTCAATGAGTTTACAAAGATGTCGATGGAGGAGGGGGCTTTGGTGTTAACAGGTGGGGAGGTCGAGGGAGAGGGGTCCGTGTCAGCAGTACGGATGTTCTGAGGACGAGGGTTTCTGTCTTTTTTGCATTGGGAGGCGTTGTGACCAGGGAGTCGACAATGAAAGCACTTTCCTTCGCAGATGCATTTGGCCCTTTCAGTGGGGGTAAGTTTGGACAAAGTGATGGCATCAACATCCATGGCGTTCGGGTCAGAGGTGGTTCGAGGGGAGGATGAGTACGAGGAGAAAGGGAGTCTTCCTCCTTTCAAAGCAAGGATACGCATCTTTTGCGCATGGAATGTCTTGGCTTGTTCGATCCAGGCAGCCACTGTGGTTGGGATGGTTGCCATGGAGAGGATCATGGTGGCAAGTTGTTGGTCGAGTCCAAGCGAGAACTGGTCAATGAGGGTGACTTTGTCGGTGATCCCTGCTCTGGCCGAGAGGTTCTGAAAGTCGGTGATATACTTTTGGAATCTGTCATCAGCGATCCCATCAGAACGTTTGAACGACTTTTGAGCAAGCTTGGTGAGCTCGAAGCGAGCTGTGGCTTTGGTGTCGAAAGGGAAGAAAGTGGTGTTGAAGTTTTCGACGAATTTTGCAAAGGTTTTTTCAGTGCCAGCGATGGCGGTGTTGGCTAGTTTGTCATACCACATTTCGGAGAAAGGTATTCCTCATCCCTTACTCATCTTATTGAGTGCAAGGGTGATTTTTTGCTCGTCGGTGTTGTAGATGGAAGCGTTAATGTGGAAATATGCGCTGATGGCTTTCATCCAACGCATGGCATTGGCTGGTTCTCTGGAAAAGTCGGCGGGGAGGGCCACTTTGAGTTCTGGGGTAGTGGTAGACATGGGTGTGGTCGGTGGTGTCGAAGGGGGGTCTTGGGGGGAAAACTCGTTGTTGGTGGGGTCTAGGGGTGCTCATGGGTGGTGGGGTCCTGGGGTCCCAGAGGGATACAGCGGTTACAGCAGAGGTCAATGGTTGTGGGGGTGGCGAAGGAGATCTTTCTTCTTCGTCGCTAGAGTTGTCAAAAAGCCCGAAGGCTCTGGAGCTGCGAGGGGACGATATGTTGGGTGAGTCCTGCTCCTAAATAGGAGGGGCAGGGGGAGACACTTGTTCTTTTGTTACGCGAGACGTACCACGAAGGGCGTCAAGGATAAAACTACTTAGAGGAGGAACTCACGAAGAGTCGCAATGTCTCTAAATAGTTACCTAGGGTTATGAAGGTTGTGATGAGGGTGTTTCACCAGGTACTCGAAGGGGACTTAGGACAAGGGACTGGGGACACGAGAGTACGCTAGATTGCGCAGAACAAGTGTAAACATACATTGTACAAATGAGTCACTATATAACTAAGGGACGCGTCATCATAGAACATCGGAGAAGGTTGGAGAAAGATGAGTAATATGGACTATGTACTAGGCACAAGAGAGCCTAGCAATGGAGGTAAGGTCTGAGGTAATATTAGAATGAAGACGTGGGATATCCCCTTCCGGTAGTAAAGAGGAATGGCATGGGGATGTCAGAGAACCAACATGCGAGAATGGAAAGGATGTACTACAAGGAGTAGCGAAATGTGATCGTACCTGCACATCCCAAAGAGGATGTGAATGCGTCGAGAACAGACAAAGAGAAGAAGGTTATGAAAGAGAAGAAAAATCGTAACAATCTTCAAGTTTCCCCCGAGTTTTCATCAGAACCACTATATGCCACCTGTAAATAAGAGAAAAGAATGATTGGGTCATGATGTGACTGATGGTAACTGTTGAGCAAAAGGACAAGGAGTTCAGTCCATCCATTCCATTTGAAACTGGTCTCTGGCTATCTCAACAGTATCCTAGCATGAACTAATGATTGATTTGCACTCAAATAAGGTCAATATCAGCCAGATCATGGACCCCCAATTTTGTCAGTGGGGTAAGGAATTGTTTGGACCAGTGCCAATGTGGGTTAGCATGGTCTAGCATTCTGAGGAAGTCCTGCATGGAGGAATACTCGATGTGTGGATGGTATATTGTGATCTCAAAATCATCAAGGAGGATGGATGGGTTTAAATCATGATGATCACTGAAATTGGCATGAAGTAACACTATGTTTTTAATAGAAAAAAATACAATGTGCACTGGTGGTGGTTGGGTGGGTGGTCTAGTTCCTATGCTTCAAGTTCCCTTTATGATCTGACTTGGCAGACGTTGGAGTAATGCACAAATAAGTACAAGATGGAAGTGTCCAAATCCAGTAGCCGCCACCCCTGGGCCAATATTCCCTGATTTGCATTACGGTCTCATCATAATAGTAGCCACTTCAAGTTCAAGTTCAAGTTCAAGTTAGCTAATGTTGGTGTGAATCTGAGTCATATTCACCTGTTCCCCATTGCTCTAGATATCCCCAGTGCTTCTATCACCTCTGGGGGTACTAGCCTCTCACTGATATCATGAGAATGATGCATTGGTTTGACAGCTTTCCTGTCACTGCCTGTCTGGAGTATGTGAGTGCAGAACATGTGCATGAGCATAGGGGTTGAGCACGTGACAAAATTAGATCATGGCATTGAGAGGCTCTTGGGTATCAGCTACTAGTAGTTGGCCACATTGGTTAGGGCATTGTGAGGATTCTGGTAACAGTTTTTGGGAACTTGCCGAGTCAGTTGTTCGGTGGCAAGAGGACAGGAAAGGTCAGTTGATGACTCTTTATACTTCATCTATTTATTGATGCTGACTTGGATGTGAAAATACACCTGGTCAGGTATTGCTGATGGATCGAACATGCCAGTGCTTACCGATTCAGACCCTCCCATGCTTTCTCCCAGGCTGCCCTTGTAATTCAGACCAGAGCCAAGTTTGCATTTCCCATTTATTAACATTCTCTGCCATGTGTGAGTTTATAGTGCTAGTACTGTTTGTAGTACTACTGTATCTAATTGTAAATATCAGGCAAACGATCAGCATGGATTCTGCCAGTGCCAGTGGAAGTCTGCTAAATGAGCAAATGTTGGCAGGGGGCAGCATGAATATGGCTTCCATCAATAGCACCAGTTGCACTCTTGAAATAGGCAGTGAGCACTGGCAGAACAAATAAAGCTAACCAAACATAGCCTACATCTCAAGATTTCGATTACATGTAACTACATAAACTGGACCACTAGCACGAGAATATTATAATCATCGTGGATTAAACACTTCAAACGACTTGGATCAGTGGCCAATTTCATTGAAAAATCACTGGTATTCCATGATGTCACCATTGAAGTCTCTGATCAAGTGCCAGTGTATTGTGCTGGCTGGGACTGCATATACAAGTGCCAGTATGTCAAAACCTTAGGCTTTTTGTTGCATTCTGTCTTGATCTTGATCTTAGGGATAATCTACTTAGTCACAATACCATCTGTGATGATTAAGAGGGCAATAGGATCACCTTGTCGCCTGGATGCTATTTGAATGTCACAAACAACAGTGCCAGCTGAGCTTGAACTGACCTATCCAAGTTACAATGGAATTGAAGATGGACTCAAACTGCTCCCTGGTCTGAGCTTGGTGACTCAAAAGTCATGACATTAGTAGACATGCAATCAAGACCTTACCCTGACATCATGACATGTCTGTGTGTGATGTAAAATGACATCTACTAGTATCTCATCCAATTTGTTCATCTGAGACAACACAGTGACAACCTGGGCCCCTGTGACTCAGAGAGCCACTCATGTTTGTGACCATGGGTATTGCATCTAAAGGACATCTGCACCTGGTAAGCCCTACTATGAATGCGGTAAACAAATAAACCATTGGCATGCCAGTGCGGTGGGAAATTCCCCACCTCACCTTCCACATACTAGCATGTACCTGGGCCATCCTTAAACTTGAAGTTCAAGCTCGCTGCAGCTTCAAGTTGGCCGAGTACCATATACTACTAACTTGAATCCAAAGTCAGCCTGAGAGCACTGGTAACTTCAATGTGAACTTGAATGCCCCTGCCAGTGAAGTCTATCTCAATCATGTCATAGTTAAGGCCTGAGGCTGGTGCTGCTTTTCCACCAGTCCGGGCTGAAGTCCCACACTGGTGGATCTGAGTCCTCAAGGCCTCATGCCCAGGCCAGTGATAACTCAGAACTTGAAGTTTAGGCTCAGCCTGAGGCTGTGCCCCAGCCCCAGGTGTTACGGCTCATTACGCCTAACATCGTTCTAACAGACTTGGTCGCTTTTCTTTTCTTTCTTATCTTATCAGATTAACATATAACAGCCATGCTGTTCCCATGGTTCTCTTTTCACTTCACCTTGCCTCATGCACTCCTCACCCTATTCATCTCCGTGCAGTGCATGGCTATGTTCTTCTTTTCTTCTCTTCCATTTTGCCACTGCCGTGCGGTTGCATCATGTCTCCCTTCTCTTCCATTTCATGGCTATGCTTGATGCATTCCACTACCTCATGCTACTACGCACCAGAACTTGCTAGAACATTCATCAGTAGATCTGGTACAAATATGTATATACAAACCCAATAGTATATAAGGCCGCAAGTGCCAGCCAGTGAACTCCAGTCTAGTTCTCTTGGTCTTTCCCCTTCATAGCCAGTGAGATCACCTCCAGAACCGACTGCTAGCGCTCTCAGTCTGTCCCCTTTGCTCTTCGATTCCCTAGAGTCCCAGTTGACGCTGCAACCTTTCAGGTTGTTTCACCAGGTCAATACTACCATGACTCTCATGTATATTGTCTCACCATGAGTCCCCCCCCTGTCACAGTAGTGCTGGTCTCATCCACTGGCATAGCAATATCTACAGTAGTACCATACTACACATCATGATCCTGGCGCCCATCTGAGTTGTCTAGACATTCATCAACTGTTCTATATCTTGACTTCTGCAATATAAGTTGCTTCTGAAAGGAATATGTGAGGAGACCCTAGTAGGTCCAAGTCATGAGGATTGCAAGGCCATTCCCCAGGTTCTTGAGATCGTCAAGGTGCTTGCAAAAGACGGCGAGCTGGGCATCTAATCTGTGAAGCAAAAGGTGCTACTCTGGTGCTACTAGGCTATAACTTGTATATCGTACTTAAACTAGGGGAGGAAGTGGTAACTGCGCTGGGAGCATTTGTACCTGTTGAATATTGACAAACCTAGATGCAAGGATATGTGGAAAGTGCTGGAATAGCACTCTCTCGAATCAAGCAAGGTGGCAGCAGCGCTGAGAGTGTACTAATTATGATACTAGTACTAGTCACTATCCACTATGTAGGCATACTGGTCACTGTGTCGTGCACCAGGCAATCACCCTTGTATCATGATCATGATCATCTATTGATGGCTTATAGCCTCATAGTACTAGCCTGAGCCTGTGTGCTAAGGTCTGGTTACCAGGCTGCTGAGACTGATATCCATGTTGTTGGCTTCCCCCCATTTTCATTATGGACTTTTTTTTCTTGGGCAAATAAGTCCATTCAGGCCATCCACAAGTTTTGTCCTTTGCTTGTTGTGAGGCAGCAGCATTAGGACAATTGTTTTGAGTTAAGTACAATTTAGAACTCAAAATGTCAATGTGTATAAAAACCCATCAATCTCTATGTAGAAGCTACTCTGTTGTGATACAATGGTGTGATCTGTGTTTGAGTTCTCAGGCTCTGAGCCCCAATGTAATGCCATAGTATCCTAATATTTCCTGTATTCATACTGTATGTTCCTCCCATTCTTTTATTTCAAGTTGTATTCTTTGTACTTCTAGCATGTTTGAATTCAGTTACAATAGTTCTGCCTGCCAGTGCTAGTGGCACTGCGGACTCCAAGTCAGATGCACCACACATAGTACCTTATTTTCTTGAGCATTTCTAAGACTTTATCAGCTTCCAAGTCAAGTTGTTCAGCACAACTTCCAGTGCTCATCCCAGCCACTGTGGATGCATATAGGCTCCAAGTCACTGTCAATATTCTGCCAAATTCAGGGTTTGGGAGGATCATGAAATCTTAAGTACTGTAAACTAAACTGTACTGCAACTAAAACAGAGCATAGTGGCCTGGGAAGAGCAGCGATTACATTCATGCAGGTATCTACAAAGTGATTCCTGTCGAACCCTCCTCCAAGAGTAGTAGAGCAGTGCATCATATTCAATTCTAGGATCTTTCAGATCCCACTTCTTCAACACCTTATAGATTGTGCTACTCTGCTGGTATATACACCACGGTACAATGACCTGGAGTGAATGGAAGGTATCCAGGATATAAATTAGGATTTCAGTGTGAGTGTTCCATTGTCTGGGTGGTTGGACAGGAAACGAGAGATGAGTTACATGTCGTAATTTTTGAAGGCCAATGTAAAGTCCACGCCTTGTCACCCAACCATTGCTTAAGTGGAGATGTTCAATGCAACAGAGAAGTGAAAGATCAGGAAGGAATACCACTGGACCATGAAATGCTGAGGCAAGGTCCAACAATAAGATTCTCAGCTGAAGAGTATTGAAAGGTGCATGAAGAGGATTGCAGTCCTTAGGTAAGTTGGTGGCAACTTGAGGTGTAAGTTCCTCTATTCCCTGGTAGAGACAGAGTATCTCTGTCCCTTTCTCAACAGTAACAGATGGTTGGATGTGGAGCAACTTTACTGCAGTCCTTGCAAAGAATGGTTGAGATTACAGGGAGGACATGAATAGTTCTGCCATATGTTGGCAGCACAAATCCACTTTTCGGTATAAAAGTGGCTCTAGCCTATGAACTCAGGATTTATTAGTAGATTAGTAGATTGAAGAAAATGATCACCCTTAGGCTATGCCATCAGTCCTTACCAGAAATGAACATGCTTGGTGACTAACAAGTAACTATGCATAGACTGTGGGTGGGTGGTGCTTGCTAGATCAAATATATGACATTCAATTTCATCATGACAAGTTGAACATGGTGAAAAGCCATGATGTGACCTGGGCAAATGGCGCCTTCTTGAAGTGCTGAGTGGTTCCATTTGTTTTGCATTGTCTTCACATAACCCAATGTCTCTTCTTTTTTTTGTGCCATGATTTTGCTTCCAGTTCATGTCTCTATTTCATCCTCATGTTCTGTTGTCCCAAGGTATTACTCTGTCTTTTAGCCAGTGATTATTGCATCTTGTCCATACATACACACTAGTACTGACCCAGATTGAATAAATTCATTTACCATCCTTCCCTTCAAATCACCAATGGGGCTGCCTGTCCAATGGTGGTAGTATGCAGGAGATACAAATGGTCCCCCAATGGTCCTATTGGTCTTGTAGGCACAGCACATCTGTGGCACACAACATCCCACCAGCTGTTTTTGACCTTAGCGAAAATCCCCACTTGCTTGCATGACTCAGAAGGTGACTCAGGACCATGTGCACACAGAACAGTCTAAAATGGTCCTCACATGCCTGGGACCATTGAGGACCATTCCATAGGAACCCTGACAAATCTCCCCCAAATGCTTGCCGGGCTCATGGCAGATTAATTATAGCAAAAGGTTATCACAAGCCAAGAAGGCTCCCAAGGGTTGCCAGTTGGACTGGGAATCTGGTGCCAAAAATATAGTGTATACTTTCTACACTCAAGGCTACATTCTATATCTACTAACCCTAATCCTATGGAAATATATAAATACAATTGGTCTTGTTCAGTTGCACAGCTGTTTTGCTGAGTTGGAGTTTGAATTTGGTCAACCAATCAACCAATCTACCTCTTGCTATGACAATGCTACCCCAGATTGTCCATTTCCTGGATGCTCTTATCACTTGGGAGTGCCACCTGTGTTGGTAAAAACCTTGCTTGGTAATCATAGATACAATAGAATAGTGTACAGAAATCAGTATATAGATAGAAGAGGTAAAAGTGAGAGCTCAGAAAACAACATTATTTTAAGTATAAGAAAGAGGAATTGAGGTTAGCCAAACAAGAGAGTCAGAGGTGAGAGATGAACCATGCCAGTGCAACCTTTTTAGGAATTGTTTGTGGAATAATTGGAATTGAGTGGAGAATTAGACTCAATGAGATTCTGGATGTTTCGATATCTGGTTGTGGAATGGATGCCAAGCAATATGGCCATCTGCTCAAAATCTTCTTTCATTATAGTTGGCAAGATTTCCATTCATTCAATATCTGCAATGTCCTGTTTCATCCTTCTGTACAACAAAGTAATTGAAAACATTAGGAATGTCAATGGAAGCTTTAAGAAAACCCACCCATTAAGAATAACTTTAAAAGCTTTGAAGGTATAATGGTCAATTTGCAGCAAGTGTTCACCATCTTCAAACAAGAGCACAGGAATGTATGGCTTGTGTTGAGAGCCCAAATCATGTACATTATTGTCTGGTTGTGCCACAAATTTATCAATGTGATGGGCATGGTGCTATGATTGAGCATCTTCTCTTGGACAACATCACTGTTGATGTGGATGGTGTCACTGATAGTGAGGAGAACTCCTCCATCTGAACAGAGCATGGGCTGCATAAGTTTGCAGCACATATGGGTGCAACATTGGTCGGGGTGGAACATAGCTTCTGCATATTTGGTTGGGGAGAAGAAGAGCATGCTGTTAGCTGTGGTGGTCAACATGATGCAGAGTCAAAGATGGTGGATGCACGATGACATCAAGAGTTATGTTATCAACATGAAGAATTAGGGGTTGACTGTCATTGTTCAGAAGTTTCTGAAATGACTTGCTGTGCTTCCTCATTATAAGCAGCTCCTTCAATAAACCTAGAAATTGTCTTCTTTTGCAGCACTCACAAATTATGAAAAAGCAGTGGCTTGCAGCATGGATGATGAAGAGGTGAAGTATTGATTGGTAGAGCTCATGTTCAATCCTCACAATGGGATTGTGTATGAAACAGGAGAAGAAATCAAAATGCAAGTAAATCCACCTGTCATGCACAAATTTTGCATGTACAATCATGGATGGGTGTTGGTGCAGATTTATGCCAGCCATGGAGAACAAAGGAATGAACCTCTGACAGGCAATGTGGTTGTGATCATGAGTTACATGACAGAGCAAGGCAGGCAGGTTTGTTTCTATTAGGATATGGGACACCCCAGTGTTGGTGGCAATGGTGGAAAGGTGCAAGTTCCAGTTGCATTAACATGCTGTAGTAGGAGAACTGATTGTAAAGTGTATAGAAAGCTAAGAGGCAATAAAAAGCACTGCATGTATTGAATTCATAACACATAAAAGACAGTGTACCTGTAATATCTAACATCTTGAGAAAAACCCCAGCATCAGATAAAAAGAGAAGGCTAAAGATGTTAGTGGCAAGCAAACTGAACAGAACATGGAGATGGAGATGGAGGCAAGTTAGTAATTGGAAATAGTATCGTCAGAGAAAAAAAGTGTAATCATAAGAAAGGACCATGAGAAAGCCTGTTATGTAAAATTTAGAGTAAATGATGGAGTGAGAGAGAGCATGCATATGTTTTTGAGTTGTGAAAGAGTGGATAAGTTGCAGAAACAAGGAGGGAATATAACAGGCAGAAGAATGAACAGAGAAGGAGAGGTGTTGGTGACAAACCAGAACAGACAGCCATTTTGGATGTTTACAACCAACTGCAAATGGTCTGAAGCTGGGGCTTCTTAGACGAAGACACAGACACAGCCTTAAACAAATAGGAACGTGGAGGAGGTCATTAGACATTCAAAGGAAGGAGGAAGGTGTTGCTTGGTGATGGATGCAACTGCATGAGGCACACAAAGGACTTGGATAGTGGAGGAATAAGGCGATTATCACTGTCATACATGAAATCACATGGTGGGAGCTTTTCATCTTCTGGAGTTCTTCAGTAGTAACATTGTTGTCAACAGGCCAATCTTTCAACAAGACTGCACATACCCCCAGCATCCTCGTTCTCCTCATTGGAAGTGATGCACTGGAGAGAAACAAGTGAGGTAACAAAATTGCAGAGCAAAGTAACATACCTCAAACAAAACATGATGCAACATAACACCATTGTCACAGATGAAACCTATGGAGAGAGCATCCTCATGTGAAGCCATTCAAGTTTACCGGGTGCAGGCATGGACAAGGAGACCATTGAAGTCATCTTGGAAAGGATTGACTTATGAAACAACACTAAGGCACAAGGCTTTGGCATTGTAGGGGTGAGGGAAAATGGTGAACAGACCTTGCCAGTTGGCATTGCTGGTGAGGAAGAATCCCTGCTCAGAGAGAACAAGGATTGCTGACAAAATAACCTACTGGGATTCAGGATCTACAGCAGACACAGGGGGGCATATGGAGAGAATAGATTTCTTGCTGTTCATAGCCCATCGAACATGGTCAAGAGTGGGTGTGTCAGTGAGATAGAAGCCAGTGCTCAAAAGCTGGTCATATATGATGCAAACGTGATTGTGGTCAGTGAAGAAAGTTCATGTGTTTAAGGACCACTGCCATCTTAAATAATTGTCAAGAGTGGTTATTTGAAACGTTAGTAAGAAGGTCAGTGTGGGCACACCTTTGGTCTGTGCATAGCAATCAGCATGCACCTTGAGCAGGTGTTTGGTCAGTGTGTTTTGATGAGTATGTCATGAGTAGCAGGGTGAGAGAAGGCAAATTTGTGATTTCAATCGTAATACAAGAGAGAGAAGTGCACATGAAGGTCCAACAATAGACATAGAGAGAAAGCTGGATGTTGTGTCAGGGCAGATCATTAGTTGCTGATGGTAGTTGAGGAAGTAATGAGATGAACAGCACACTGGCACTTTGTGAGATTGTTTGACCCATGACAAAGAAACAGCAAATAGTGATGACTATTGCGCATGATGAGTGCCTATTTGGTTGTTGCTTCCTAAGAGGATCATCTGAAGACATGCAGTGCAAAGTAGAGTGCAGAGCATCAAGGGGGTGAGATTGGTGCTACTGACCTTCAGGGATGCACAGAACTTTTGAGTACAAAAGAGTTACAATGATTGCAGGGTGAAAAATGCAATGTGCACTGTGACATGCAATGGTGGGATGAGGGGAGATATTGTGGATGGTAACAAATGAGCAGTCAGACATGTGGTGCAGCCAAAGCCAAGGACACAAAAGAGGTGACCCATGCAATTTTCCACATTGTCTATTGTGCCCACTGTTACTGTCATCATGGAGCTTGACACATAAGCACAGTTGATGACACTTACTCATGCAGACATACCATGTCTCTCTGAAGGGCACTATAGAATATTGTATGATGTGCATGAGAGAAGAGCAAAAATGGTTGATGAGGTCCTTTGGTTGGCATTGCCAAAACTGTTGGAAGATTTGGGACAATTGGCAGACAACAAAGAAGAGACATGGGAGTGGGGTGAAAATGAATGTGAACACAAAGAAAGCTTGATGGCAGGAGGCACATCCACATGTGCTGTGGTGCAGATGACAATTGAGGTGACCAAGAACATGAAGTCAAATTTATGTGACTACCATCCAAGAATGGGGAACATGATCAATATTGAGCCTTTTACAAGGCCACACAATTGTTGTCCCTATGCCATACTGTGTGTGCAGTGTGCACCAGGGAATGCAGAGTCTGTTATGATTTTTCTCCTCTTCCATAACTTGTTCCTTTTAATTTTTTCTCATCGTATTCACGTCTTCTTTGGGATGTGTAGGTACGATTATGTTTCTTTACTTCTCATTGTTCATCCCTTTCACTCTCACATGCTTATCCTCTGATCTCCCCACACCGTTCTTCTTTACTACTGGAAGGGAATATTCTGTACCTTTGCTCTTTTGTCATCTTGGACCTTATCTTCACGGCTAGGCTCTCTTGTGCCTAGTACGTAGTTCCTCTTACTCATCCTTCTCCGATGTTCTCTGGTGTTCTATGATAACACGTCCCCTAGTTATATAGTGACTTGTCAGTACTCTGTTTCCCTACACTAGTTCTACGCAATCTAGTGTGACTTTTGTGCTCAACCCTTTGTGAATCCCTCACGTCCTCTAAGATCCTTCAGGCTTTTCAATAGCTCTAGTGACAAGGAAAGATCACCCTCACCACCCCCTTGTCCTTCTACCTCCACTATAATTCCAGCATCCCCTTGGAACCCCACAACCTCAACACCCTTGAGTAATTCTAAGCCCCATCAACAAAGAGTTTTTCCCCAGCACCCCCGAAAACCCCAGCCACCCCCTTGACACCAACTGCCATCCCTATGCCCTCCACCACTCCTGAGTTGAAAGTAGCACTCCCTGCTGACTTCTCTGGGGAACCTGCCGATGCCATGCATTGGATGAAAGCCATCAAAGCATACTTCCTTATCAACATGTCTCTCTATAACCCAGATGAATGGAAAATCACAACCACACTCAATGAGATGAGCAAGGGTAGAGGAATCCCCTTCTCTGAAATGTGGTATGACAATGGCTATCACCGGTACTGAGAAAACTTTCGACAAGTTTGTTGAAAACTTCAACTCCACTTTCTTCCCTTTTGATACCAAAGCCACCGCTCATTTCGAGCTCACCAAGCTTGTCCAGAAATCTTTCAAATGCCCTGATGGGATCACCGATGATGGATTCCAAAAGTATATCATTAACTTCCAGAATCTCTCCGCCAGAGCAGGGATCTCTGATGAAACCACTCTCATCAACCAGTTCTTGCTCAGGTTAGACCAACAGCTCACCACCATGATCCTCTCCATGGCCACCATTCCAACCACAGTTGCCACTTGGATCGAACAGGCAAAGACTTTCCACACACAAAAAATGTGCATCCTTGCCCTGAAAGAGAAAGACTCCCTTTCTTCTCACACTCGTCCACCCCTCAAACCACCTTTGACCCAAATGCCATGGATGTTGATGCCATCACCTTGTCTAAACTTACTTCCACTGAAAGAGCCAAATGCATTTGTGAAGGAAGATGCTTTCATTGCCAACTTCCTGGACACAACACCTCCCAGTGTAAGAAAGATAAGAACCCTCACCCCCAGACCATCTGTTCAACCAAAACCAACCCCTCCTCCTCAACACCCCCACCCGTCAAAACCAATGCCCTTTCCCCCATTGACATCTTCATAAATTCTTTGAAAACTAAAGGAAAAGACAAGGCCAAAATCCTTCAAGTCCTCCAAATGTGCTTCAAAGAACCCAAAGAAGAAATTGCTGTTGTCTCCACCCTTGACCAGGATTTTTGAAACAGGAAGTTACCTCAACGTTACCTTCCCAGTCTCTATCCCATGTACTAGTAGCCTCTGACAATGAAAGAACCCTTCGCTTCCCTGTCAAGTTACTCATTGGAAAACAAATCATTGAAACAACTGCCTTAATTGACTCCAGAGCCACAGGAAACTTGATTGATCTTGGTCTCTTATCCCTGGTGAACTTCCCCCTGAAAAGGATGTCTCAACCCATACGCACCTTTAACGTTGATGGTTCCCTCAATCAACGAGGAGCTATCATGTGGAAAGTGTCCACTTGCATGCTTCTCTCCAAAGAACCCGAAAACATAGAACTTATGGTAGTTGGACTAGGATGTCATCAGATCATCCTGGAAATGCCCTGGCTCAAGACCTGGAATCCTCACATTGGCTGGAAATCCCATTTCCTTTCCTTTCCTACCTCTTCCCCATCAACTATGATGAACATGTCCTACCTTAACAATATTTACTTCGATGGCTAGGTCTCGATGTTGATCGAGAACTCACGTCTCTGTATGTCCAACGGTACTCTTCTGAGGTCAATGCATCTCCTCGTGAGTACCTCCCTCAAGAAGACCTGTCAGACGAATAATCTATTCAAAAGATTACCCTGTCTACACAACTTGCTCAAGACACCCAAACCACAGAAGTCCTGCTGCCCAAATGGTGTAAGGACTTCTCTAACATATTTTCCGAGAAAACATATGAGATCCTTCCCCCTCATCGCCCCTATGATCATACCATTGACCTCAAGCCATCTTTCATGCCCAAGATTGTCAAAATCTATTCTTTAAACCCCAAGGAAAAGAAAGCCTGTTGGGCCTTCATTGATGAACATCTCAAAACCAGATGTATTATCCTATCCAAATCCCCCCCAGCAGCACCATTCTTTTTTGTCCCAAAGAAGGATGGCTCTCTTCGCCCTTGTTAGGATTACCAATACCTGAATTTCCATACTGTTCAGAATGCTTACCCCCTACCACTTATCCCTGAACTCATTGACAACATGAAAGATTCCACCTTGTTCACCAAGTTCAACATCCACTGGGGGTACAATAACATCAGAATTTGAGAAGCAGACCAGTAGAAGGCTGCATTCATCACCCCCTTCGGACTCTTTGAACCCACAGTAATGTTCTTCGGGTTCTGCAATGCCCCACCCACGTTCCAGGCATTTATGAACCACATTTTTGCCGACATGATCGCGGAACATTGGCTTAAAATCTTTATGGATGATCTTGGCATCCACACTCAGGGAGATGTAACTCTCCACCATGAATGCACCTGATGTGTCCTCCTTTGCCTTCGGGAACATGGTCTCTCCTTGAAACTCTCTAAGTGTCTCTTTGACACCCCCAAGATGGAGTTCCTTGGCATGATCATTGGCCAAGGACAAATTGTGATGGGCCCCATCAAATTAACCCCATTCGTGACTGGAAACCCCCCACCTCCATCAAAGGCATTCAATCCTTCCTAGGATTTGCAAACTTTATTGCAAGTTCATCCCCAACTTCTCCAATGTTGTCGCTCCCCTCAACCTTCTCACTCGGAAGGACCAACCATGGAATTGGACCTCACTTCAGCAGAAAGCCTTCGACACCCTTCGCACTGCCTTTTCCTTCAGACCAGTTCTTGGCATCCTGGATGTCACCCGCCCCTTTTCCATTATGACTGATGCCTATCTTTTTGCCGCTGGAGCTGTCCTCCTTTGAGACAACATCAATGGCGACGCACATCCTTGTGCTTACTTCTCCAAAATGTTTATCCCTGCAGAGTGAAATTATGACATCTATGACCATGAGGTCCTTGCTGTCATCCTCGCACTCGAGGAATGGAAACAATATGTCCAAGGAACCTCACACCCTGTTACCATCATCACTGCCTCTCCTACATCAAAGACCCCTGAAAATTGTCTCGATGCCAAGCTCGCTGGTCCTTTTTCCTCCAGGACTTTGATATAGTTTGGAAAGTCCTTCCTGGTACCAAAATGGCCCCTGCCAACGCCTTGTCTTGTTGTGATTCCATAGACACATCCTCAGATAATCTTGACACCTCTATCATTCCTGAGCCAATGGTTATCAATGCCCTGGACCTCGCTCTTGCTTGTCACATCAAATCTTCCTCCACCTCTGACCCTCTCGTGCTTCGTGCTATTTCCAACCTCACAGACAGATCTCCCCTCTTCCCCCGCTCTGCCCTCAAAGATTGGACCTTTGACAATGGCCACCTTTATTTCAAAAGTCGCATGTATGTTCCACCTGCCACACATTCATCTCTACTCCACTTTATCCATGCCTCCCCCCTCTCTGGTCACCTTGGTCGCTTCCATACCAAGGCTATTGTTGAACATGATTTTTGGTGACTGGGTCTCTGTTACGATTTTTCTCCTCTTTCGTAACCTTCTTCTCTTAGTTTGTTCTCGACGCGTTCACATCCTCTTTGGGATGTGCAGGTATGATTACATCTCACTACTCCTTGTCATACATCTGTTCCATTCCCGCATGATTGTTCTCTGATTTCCCCACGCTGTTCTTCCATACTACCGGAAGGGGATGTTCTCTATTTTTGCTCGACTATTACTGCGGACCTTATCTCCACCGCTAGGCTCTCTTGTGCCCAGTACATAGTTCCTATTACTCATCTTTCTCCGACCTTCTCCGATCTTCTATGGTGACGCGTCCTTTGGTTATATAGTGACTCGTCTGTACAATGTACCCTTACACTTGTTCTGCGCAATCTAGCGTATTCTCGTGTTCCCAGTCCTTTGTCCTAGTTCCCCTCGAGTACCTCGTGAAGTACCTTCATCTTAACCTTCGTAACCCAAGGTAACTATCTAGAGACGTTGCGACTCTTCGTGAGTTCCTCCTCTAAGTAGTTTTGTCCTCAACGTCCTTCGTAATACGTCTCGCGTAACAAAAGAACAAGTGTCTCCCCCTGTCCCTCCTATTTAGGAGCAGGACCCACCCACCATATTGTCCCCTCGTAGCTCCGGAGCCTTCAGACTTTTTGACAACTCTAGCGACGAAGAAGTAGAAAATCCTTTGCCACCCCCACAACCCTCGACATCTGCTATAACCACTGTATCCCTCTGGGACCCCAGGCCTCCACCACCCACGAGCCACCCTAGACCCCACCGACAACGAGTTTTCCCCCCAAAACCCCCTGTAACCCCTTTGACACCATTGACCACACCCATGTCTACTACCACCCCAGAACTCAAAGCAGCCCTCCCTGCCGACTTTTCTGGAGAACCAGCCGATGCCATGCATTGGATGAAGGCCATCAGTGCATACTTCCACATCAACACTTCCATCTACAACACTGACAAGCGAAAGATCACCCTTGCGCTCAACAAGATGAGCAAGGGACGAGGAGTACCCTTCTCTGAAATGTGGTATGACAAGCTAGCCAACACTGCCATCGCTGGTACTGAGAAAACCTTCAAGAAATTCGTCGAAAATTTCAACACCACTTTCTTCCCCTTCGACACCAAAGCCACGGCTCGTTTTGAGCTCACCAAGCTCGCTCAAAAGTCGTTCAAACGTTCTGATGGGGTCACTGATGACAGATTCCAAAAGTATATCACCGACTTCCAAAACCTCTCGGCCCGATCAGGGATCACCGACGAAGTCACCCTCATTGACCAGTGCTCACTTGGACTTGACCAACAACTTGCCACCATGATCCTCTCCATGGCAACCATCCCAACCACAGTGGCTGCCTGGATCGAACAAGCCAAGGTATTCCATGCACAAAAGATGCGTATCCTTGCTTTGAAAGGAGGAAGACTCCCTTTCTCCTCATATTCATCCTCCCCTCGAACCACCTCTGACCCAAACGCCATGGATGTCGATGCCATCACTTTGTCTAAACTTACCCCCGCTGAAAGGGCCAAATGCATCTGTGAAGGAAAGTGCTTTCGTTGTCGACTCCCTGGTCACAACGCCTCCTAATGCAAAAAAGACAGAAACCCTCGTCCTCAGAACATTCGTACTGCCGAAACCGACCCCTCTCCTTTGACCTCTCCACCTGTTAACACCAAAGTCCCCTCCCCCATCGACGTCTTTGTAAACTCGTTGAAAACCCAAGGGAAAGACAAAGCCAAAATCCTCCAAGTGAAATAACCCAATAAGCCGGTCTACCGTGCTTTAGGGAATCCAACTAGAGGGCAAGGTCACTAGCCAAAGTGACTGTCAAAGGTAACTTAGCTGCGCGGTCTATTGGCAACCAAGACTAAAAGGTGCTGTCCAAGGCACTAGCAATGGATCAGGAGTCGCTGTCAGGTGGCTTTACTGGGGAAGGACCAGGAGAACTAGACTGAAGTTCTCCGGCGGCTGCTTAGGCCTTAAATACTAAGGGGTTTGTACATGATTGTACCGAATCTACCGATACATGTCCGAACATAGACTAAGTATGTAAGTAACATGAGGGAGAGGCATGCATCAAGCATAGCCATGAAATGGAAGAAAGACATGATGCGACCGCACGGCGGTGGCAGAATGGAAGAGAAGAGGCGCAGCCTTTATGAAAGACATGCATAGGGGGTGTGCATCAAGCACTGCCATAAGGAAGGCACTGCCTTAATGAAAAGCGAAAGGTTAACATGAGGTATGTGGGCAATGAATGAAAGAAGCATAGAAGTGCACAGCACTGATGTGAAATGGAAGTTGTGCGCTGCACGAGGTAAAGGGCAGGCGCAGGCCTGGTGCGAAGGCAGCGTAGCTGTCATGAGACTAAAGGGGGTCTTATCAGTCAAGACAAGAGATAAGATAAGAAAGGAAAAGAATGAAACGACAAGTCCGTTATGTTAGGCGTTAGAGTGCAACCGTAACACCAAGTCCTCCAGATGTGCTTCGAAGAACCCAAGGAAGAAATCGCTGTTGTTTCTACCCTCGACCAGATTTTTGAAACGGGAAGCTACCTCGACGTTATCTTCCCAGTCCCTATCCCATGTATTAGTAGCTCCTGACAATGAAAGAACCCTTCGCTTCCCTGTCAAGCTACTCATTGGAACACAAACCGTCGAAACAACTGCCCTGATTGACTCTGGAGCCACTGGAAATTTTATCGACCTTGGACTCCTATCACTTGCGAATTTCCCTCTGAAAAAGTTATCTCAACCCATACGAGCCTTCAACGTAGATGGCTCCCTCAATAAACAAGGAACCATCATGTGGAAAGCATCCACTCGCATGCTACTCTCCAAAGAACCCGAAAACATAGAACTTATGGTAGTAGGACTAGGACGTCGTCAAATCATCCTAGGAATGCCCTGGCTCAAGACCTGGAACCCTCATATTGACTGGACGTCCCACTCTCTCTCCTTTCCTGCGTCATCCCCCACGGATTATGATGAGCATATCCTACCTCAACACTATTTGCTTCGTTGGCTAGGCCTTGATGTAGATCGTGAACTATCCTCCCTGTACAACCAACGGTACTCTTCTAAGGTCGATGCGTCTCCTCGTGAGTATCTCCCTCAAGAAGACCTGCTTGATGAATCTATCCAAAAAATCACCCTGTCCACCCAACTTGCCCAAGACACCAAGGTCTCCGAAATCTCTTTACCAGCATGGTGCAAAGACTTCGAAGATGTCTTCTCTGAGAAAACATACGATGTCCTCCCTCCCCATCGCCCCTATGACCACACCATTGACCTTAAACCGTCCTTTGTACCCAAGATTGCCAAAGTTTACCCTCTCAATCCCAAGGAGAAGGAAGCATGTCAAGCCTTTGTTGAGGAACATCTTAAGACCGGGCGCATCCTTCCATCCAAATCCCCACAGGCAGCACCATTCTTCTTTGTCCCAAAGAAGGATGGCTCTCTTCGCCCTTGTCAGGACTATCGATACTTGAATTCCCACACTGTTTGGAACGCCTACCCCCTACCCCTTATCCCTGAACTCATCGACGACATGAAGGATTCCACCCTATTCACCAAATTTGACATCCGTTGGGGGTACAACAACATCCGAATTCGGGAAACGGACCAATGGAAGGCAGCATTCATCACTCCCTTCGGAGTCTTTGAACCCACAGTCATGTTCTTTGGGTTCTGTAATGCCCCACCCACATTCCAAGCGTTTATGAACCACATCTTTGCCGACATGATCGCTGAGCGATGGCTTAAGATCTACATGGATGATCTTGGCATCCACACTCAAGGAGATTTAGCTCTCCACCATGAGCGTACCCAACGTGTACTCCTCCGTCTCCGCGAACATGGACTTTCTCTGAAACTTTCCAAATGCCTCTTCGACAGTCCTAAGATGGAGTTTCTTGGCATGATCATTGGCCAAGGACAGATTGCAATGGACCCTATCAAATTAGCCGCCATTCGTGACTGGAAACCACCCGCCTCTGTCAAGGGTATCCGCTCATTCTTAGGATTCGCAAATTTTTATCGCAAATTTATCCCAAACTTCTCGCACGTTGTCGCCCCCCTCAATCTCCTCACTCGAAAGGACCAACCTTGGAACTGGACCTCACTTCAACAGAAAGCTTTTGACACCCTCCACGCCGCCTTTTCCTCTGGACCAGTCCTTGGCATCCCGGACGTTACATGCCCCTTCTCAATCATGACCGACGCTTCCCTCTTCGCTGCTGGAGCGGTCCTCCTCCAAGATGATCTCAATGGCGGTTCTCATCCCTGCGCCTACTTCTCTAAGACGTTTATTCCTGCTGAATGGAACTACGACATCTACGATCGGGAACTCCTTGCCGTCATCCTCACACTGGATGAATGGAAACAATACGTCCAGGGAACTTCTCATCCTGTCACTATCATCACCGACCACAAGAATCTCTCCTACATAAAGGACCCTCGCAAACTATCTCGACGACAAGCTCGCTGGTCCCTCTTCCTCCAGGACTTCGATATCATATGGAAAGTTCTCCCGGGTGCCAAGATGGCCCCCGCCGACGCCCTCTCCCGTCGAGATTCCATTGACACCTCCTCTGACAATATCGATGCCTCCATCATTCCCGACCCGGTAGTCATCCAAGCACTCGACCTTACCCTCACTCGTCACATCAAATCATCCTCCGCCTCCGATCCCCTAGTCCTTTGCGCTATTTCCAACCTCGCGGACGGATCTCCCCTGTTCCCTCGCTCTACCCTCAAGGATTGGACCTTTGACAATGGTCACCTGTACTTCCGTGGCCAGATGTATGTTCCACCTGCTGCGCGCTCTTCCTTATTACATTCTATCCATGACTCACCCCTCTTGGGTCACCTCGGTCGCTTCCGTACCAAAGCTATTATCAAACGAGACTTTTGGTGGCCGGGCCTTTCAGTTTTTGTTTCCAAATTCGTTGCTGGTTGTGCGGTCTGCCAACAGAACAAAGGTATCACCCACCCAACCACTCCTCCCCTCATCCCAATCCCCTCCTCCACTACCCTTCCGTTCAAACAACTCTCTGTTGACCTCATCACCGATCTTCCGCATTCCGACGGCTTTGATTCTTTAATGGTCGTGGTCGACCATGGCCTTACGAAGGGGGTAATTCTTGCCCCTTGTTCCAAGACAATCGACGCAAATGGAGTTGCCCAACTCTTTTTCGACTACATATTCAAACGCTTTGGCTTATATGACTCCATCATCTCCGACAGAGGCCCTCAATTTGCCTCTGCCTTTGCTCGTGAACTTGCCCGTATCCTTAAATACGACATTCGCCTCTCCTCTGCCTACCACCCCCAAACTGACGGACAAACCGAACGAACCAATCAAGAGGTTGAAACCTATCTCCGGATCTTCTGCGCTCACAACCCTCGGAAATGGGCTCGATTCCTTACCTCGGCAGAATTTGTCCATAATTCCGTCCCCCATAGCTCAACCAAAACCTCCCCCTTTTCCCTTCTCCTCGGGTATGAACCTAGAACTTATCCTCCACTCGGAAAGACCTTCCTCCCTGCATTAGAAGACCGCCTCACCTCTCTTGAGACAGCCCGAAAAGAAGCCCTCTCTGCCCATGAAACCGCTCGTCGAATCATGACCGAACGGTCTTCTCGGAAGTTCTCCCCTTGGAAAGTAGGTGACAAGGTATGGCTAGAAGCCACCAATCTCCGGCTGTCCTACCCATCCAGGAAACTTGTGCCCAAACGCCACGGACCTTTTGAAATTGCTCAGGTACTATCCCCCCTCTCCTACCGACTCCGACTCCCTCCCACGTGGAAAATACACGATGTTTTCCACGCCTCTCTTCTATCTTCTTATCGGCAAACCGAAGCAGATGGTCCCTCCTTCGCAAGACCCCCACCTGACATCATTGATAACGAAGAAGAATACGAAGTTGATCATATCGTTTCTCACAAAGGATCACCTGGACGACGATTGTACCTGACCGCATGGAAAGGGTACCCTTCATCCGAAAATACGTGGGAACCTGAAAGCAATCTCCGACACTCCCCCCTCATCCTTTCTGAATATAAATGTTCCCATCTTCTCGCTTGACTTTTCATTTTTCTTCCTCTCTCTTTCTTCCTAGGAAGCGGCGTCTCTTCGTGAAGTACCCCCCTAGTGAATGTTTTCTTTTGCCCGCCTACTCTTTGATAACCAATATGTCGTTTCTTTCCTCATCTCGCTCTTTCTCTTCTTTGTCCTCTTCCTCCTCTGTTTCTCCGCTGCACTCACGACGTGTTGTACCCACCTTGCTTCCCAACTACACAGTCCATTTGCTTTACACAGGCATCCTCGCAAATCCCATCGCCCTCCACGCCGTAGAGGACCTCCCCCTCTATGATGAAGACTTGATCTGCCAGGAACTCATTCGCTTGTTTCATTTGGTCTCCTCCACGCAACGGTACCACGCCCTGTCGGCCCCCAGTGACTTACCCGCACCCTTTGGTATCCCTCTCCGCACCTCTCTCAACGCTCTACCCGGACGTATCCTCAACATCCTCCACTTGCACGGTTTTCACACCTTCGTCGAACGGGTCCCTTCTGAGATCCTATACCCTACGTTCCGACGTGTATTCCTCTCCATGACTATTGAGGAACGAAACCGTTACCTTGAGCAAACGGAACTCCCTGCGCCCATATCCCCCCCGCCTGTCCCTATTCCTCCCCCATCAGAAACTGTATCCTCCCCTTCCACTCTTCTATCTCGACTCTCTTCACCCCCTCCCTCTACCAGCGCATCCTCCCCCACCGCCGTGGAATCTGAGTCCAAGTATGGAGGAATCGATGAGGAAGTACTCTCTCTCAATCGATCCTTTCTCGTCTCTCTCGAGGATGGAACACAGACTCTTTCCGCCCCCACTCGAGTCGTCCATGTCCCTATCCGCCGTCGACCCGCATCCGCCCTCACTGAGTGCTTTCGGTGTCATGACCTCGGTCATTATCGAGAAAATTGCCCACTCTACATCTGCCCACATTGTCGTCAATCTGCCCCCGGACATTCCCCCTCTTCTTGTCTCACTACCCAATGTGACTTTTGCAGTCGATGGGGCCATGCCGCTCGTTTCTGTCCGGTCCGAATCTGCGGAGTTTGTAGTCAACATGGGCATGTGGCGGATGATTGTCCGATTGAGACGCTTTCCGTTGAACAGGCAACGCATATTTACGCAGGTACCTCTTCCGCTCACTCTGGTCCCACCTAATGGAGTGTTGATTGAGCCTGGAGCTCAATTGTACGAAGGGGGTAATGTTACGATTTTTCTCCTCTTTCATAACCTTCTTCTCTTAGTTTGTTCTCGACGCGTTCACATCCTCTTTGGGATGTGCAGGTACGATTACATCTCGCTACTCCTTGTCATACATCCATTCCATTCCCGCATGATTGTTCTCTGATTTCCCCATGCCGTTCTTCCATACTACCAGAAGGGGATGTTCTCTATTTTCGCTCGACTATTACTGCGGACCTTATCTCCACCGCTAGGCTCTCTTGTGCCTAGTACATAGTTCCTATTACTCATCTTTCTCCGACCTTCTCCGATCTTCTATGGTGACGCATCCTTTGGTTATATAGTGACTCGTCTGTACAATGTACCCTTACACTTGTTCTGCGCAATCTAGCGTATTCTCGTGTCCCCAGTCCTTTGTCCTAGTTCCCCTCGAGTACCTCATGAAGTACCTTCATCGTAACCTTCGTAACCCAAGGTAACTATCTAGAGACATTGCAACTCTTCGTGAGTTCCTCCTCTAAGTAGTTTTGTCCTCGACGTCCTTCGTAATACGTCTCGCGTAACATGCTTGGCTGGTAGGGCCATGTGATGATTGACCCGGTGACCTAGAAAACAACAAGGCTGCCGGGTGAGGTTGCTGGGCCTGGGCTGACGAGGCCGGACCAGTCTTGGCATGTTTTGATAGGCAGGTATGAAAATAATGGTTAGTAGAGTGAACAGATGATTTGGGTGAAAGTGGGAAGGAAAGTGGTACTTCAGCCGAGCTTACTGGACTGGTGGCTGGTGTGGCTTAAATAAAGGGTCAGCAAGTACAGAAGAAGGAATGGATGAAAAAGTAGTTGGTTTTCAGTCAACTGGTGTGCTTAGTAAGCCAGTGCCGGTAGTGGCCAGTCAGTCGGGAGTCCTAGAATGGTCATGGTTAGTCAGGACAGGAAAGAGACCTAAATGTTCAAGGCTAGCTCAGATATATGTGCATCCAGAGAGATGCGGTATGTGACATCCATCTGGGAGGTACAGTATAAGTGCTTGTCCAGGCCCTGAATGATGAGGCCAGACTGGGTATAGGCTTGGGCATGCAGGCATCTGCAAATAAAATGACCCTGCTTACCACAAAAGGCACAGGCAGTCAGTCAGGTAGTGGAATAAGGAGAGATGGATAATATTGGTCTAGATACAAAGGAGGGACAGGAAAAGAATAGTGATGAGACCTTATGTGGCCAGGGTCTCAAGTTTCCGGCCCGTGGGTGTGGTGGTAGTCTAGATGGTCAGGGTGGTGTCAGTATACATTTCGGTGGCCGAGGGGATGATGCCAGGAGTGGAGAGGCAAATTCTGTCCAAGTCAGACATAGAGGCAAGGGTAATGGTGAAGTAGCCAGTGTGACATGGCCTGATGGTCCAGGGGTCTGTGATGAAAAAGGAATCCCACTTGGTAGGGATAGCGGTGATGGTGGTGATGATGATGGAAGTAGGGAAGGTGATTCAGCCAGTGGTGGTATCAGGTTATGTTCTAAAGCCTGAATAGGCCGGTCTGGGCTAGGTATGACCAGTCTGGCCAGTCAGGTTGGGCTTGGTGGAAGTGATGGTGGCAATAGCAGTGATGGTGGTGATGGTGATGGGAGTAGAGAAGGTGGTTTGGCTGGTGGTGGTGTTGGATTTTGTGCTAAAGCCTGAACAGGCCAGTCCAGGCAAGGTATGACCGGTCTCTTGATGGGGTCAGGCTCAGCAGAGGAGATGGCAGAAATAGCAGGGATAGTGGCAGTAACTCTGTGATGGTAGTTTCCAAGGAGGTCTGCAGTGGTATGGTGGTTGCAGAGTTGTTACCTCCAATGGTCTGGGTATTTGGGTTGCACCTGGGATAGAGGTCAATCAGTGATAATACAAATGCTGCCCAATCAGGTGGGTAAGCTGTGGCTTCAGGGATAGTGTTCCAAAGCTCTGCATCATTGAGATCTACATAATGAAGGGCAAGTTTAGTTCAACCGGAATTCAGTAGTCCAGCCTGGTCTGTGAGGTCTGCAATGTCAGAAAGGAAGCAGGCAAGGTTGGATGGGGTCCAATTGAACCTGGGGGCAGCAGGTGTTCCTCAGCACAGAAGCTGGAACATAATATCAGTGGAGAAGGTTATTCAGCAAAAAAGATGGTGGCATCAGTCTGGGCTGATGCTGAGATGTGCTAAGTGACTGGAAGAGTGAAAGGCTGTGCAAGCACTTGGGTTAGCTCGGTGATAGCTGTCAGAGCCATCAGGTGAAGACAAAAATGATTGGTAACAATAAAAGCGATGCACTGAATGATAGGAGTGGAAAATAGCAAAAGCGGCCTAGTGGAAGGGAATGTCCCTGCTTGGGTGGTGTCTAATGTCAAATGGAGCACTTGGGTTAGCTTGGAAATAGCCAGCGAGGCTGTTGGATGGAAGCAGAAACAAAATAAGTGGTCGGGAGCAATGTCCTGGAGGACCAAAGTGGAAATATCACAAAAGCAGATGGCTCAATGAAGATCCTGGCTCAGGAAGTGACAAGCATGAGAAAAGTGGTCGGAATAGCTCAGGGGCACTGGTTGGGGCTGTCAGGCAAAGGTAAAAATCAAAATAAGCAATCAGGAGTGATAAAAAGGGGTTTGCTAAGTGATGAAGGTGGTGTCTTGGCAAAAGCAGACAGGTGTCCCCACTCGGAATGTGACAAGGGATGTGGAAACCTAAAAAAGCAGTCAGTGCAAATGAATAGAGAGAATGAAAATTCCGGCCTGGAGCCTTCACAAATACCTGGATCCCCTTGCGGTGGGCTCCACTTGTAGAACAACAATCTTGACTGTGGTGGGGCAGCCAGGAGATGTGTGGGGGTCTGAGGTGTGATAGGCTCGTCCACAAAGAGGGTCCTAAACAGGTCAGTGATGGCTTGGGTAAAAGGAGGAAGGAGGAGAAAGTGTTTACAAGGTGGCTGAAGGTAGGCCGGACCACGGGAAAGTGGACTGGTTGAGTACCAGTTGGTTGGGAGTGCAGGAGATGGTCAACAAGCCCTGTAGTGGACTCAGACATGTGGTAAGATGAAGGGGAAAGTACCCAAGGCTCATGGAATCGAATAGGTGTGAAAAGATGCATTCAAAATGTGAAGTACAAAGTCTTTATAGTCCAGGAATTGCCCAGGACTGTGTAGTTACTGTAAACAAGGTCTGGAACACTAAATAATATGTAGGTACCCAAATGTCAATAAACACAAGATGGTTGAAAGGGATGTTACTAAAAGTGGAATAAAGTTAGACTGGCCGGTCTACCGTGGGAACTGGATTCCTGGGACTCCAGAAACTGGTAATATGGACTGGTCCAGCTGGTTGAGCACGGAAAACATAGCTAGAAAGCCTTGGGACCTCAAGATCCCAATCTAGAGCTGTGCAGAGCTCTATACCAGATTGCATAGAACTAGATAAGGAGCTACAATGGAAATGGTGCTACCTATATAGTTCTAGGGGATGCACAGAGACCAAGCAGTAAGCATGCATGGACCAAGTGGTGCACCTGAAACAACCCAAAAGGTACCAGCATCAACTGGATACTCTAGGGAATCAAAGAAAGGACAGACCATAAGTGCTAGCAGAGGGTTCTGGAGGTAATCTCTCTGGTACTAGGAAAAAGACCAAGATAACTAAACTGGAGTTCTCTGGCTGGCACTTGTAGCCTTTTATACTACCAGTAGTGTATGTACATATATGTATCAGATCCACTAATGCTGTCCCAACATAGACTGGTATGTGGTAGCATGAGGTAAGGGCATGTATCAAGCATAGCCATGGAATGGAAGAGAAGATGAGCATGAGGGAACCACATGGCGATGGCAGAATGGAAGCAAAACATATGGCATATGGTTATAACAAATGAGAAGCATAGGAGATGAAAAGAAGTAGAAGCCAAGCACAGCACAGAAATAAATGAAGCTGTGAGTTGAGCACAAGGTAGACATGAGTCTAATGCAAAGGCAGCATAGCTGTCATGAGGCTAATCTAATAAGATAAGAAATAGAAAAGAAACAACTAAGTCTGTTGAAATGATATTAGGCATACTGAGTCATAACAGCACTTGCACAAGAACAGAGATTATCAAAAGTGGAAACACAGCCAAAAGGCGACATGAAAAAGAAACAAATGTGACGAGCAGATGCACAAAATGAAACACAGCCATAAATGAAAAGGCATACATGTGTGTCCATTTAGAAATAAGAGAGCAGCCACTGGGTGAGTGTAACTGCTGAGAAAGGAAACTACTATCCTATGTCCATAAAGGGAAAGGTGAAAGAAAGGGGACTATCACTTGAATGAGTGAGGTGTGGAAGACACTCCACCAGGCAAGGGGGAAAGTGAGAGTCCACAAGAGAGACACAAAAGAACAGACAAGAGTCCTTGAGTGAGACAATCTGGAAAAAGAGAAAAAGAAACCCCCTAGGTGGTACCACAATAGGATTGTAACAAGTGTTGCATTTATATCAGCTTGGCTCTACATTCTGCTTGGTTTGCTCTCAGCTTAGGTACACAGGTTTTATGTTTGGCTTTGGCATTTTCATTTTGGGCTTTTTTTTGCTCCCTCATTACAAGTCACAGGGAGTGACACTGTTGCCAGAAAAAATGTGAATGTATTCACTATATATGGTGTTATCATATGGTACTAATCTCCATCATGATGACCAGAAGCATCAATTCTTGACCTGATTACCCTCAATATCCCTGCAGTGTTTATCCTCGTTACACTAGAAGTATTGGAATACAGCCTTGATGTGATTTACCTCAGTGTAACATCACAGGTAGAAACTGCCAGGCTAGGAACCTAAATGCAGTGATATTCTTGCCAACATCACATGTTGGATTTTTACAGGTTTCAAGCTCCCAGTATTTTCTCATGCCTTAAAGCACCCATCTAAATTTGTGCCTAAAACCTCAGACCAAGCATTTGAACTGCTCAAGCTTAGTACAGCTAAGGGCCCCAACATACTTTCCAATTTCTTATCACATGTAGTAGGTGTTAATATGACTAATGTTATAATGTTCCTTCATTTCATCTACTCTAGGCACAGAACTAACATCAAAGACCAACACTAGAAACAACCCAAGTGACTTGGAAAAGGAACATTTACTTTGTGATCTGGATTGTGTCTAGTTCATATAACTTTTTTTAGTACCTCATTTACATTCATAATTTGATTCCTGCCCTAGTTAGTATAATGTATAATCTAAGAGGGGATGCCCTCTAAGAGAATTGTAAGCTATTTCATAATATATTTTTGATGTTTTGATTATATAATATGATATATTTAGCATTAGTATGTTGGCCATTCTAAAGGTAAAACTAATAGTTTGCAGAGGATTTGCATATAGCTTTTATACATTTTAGATATTGATATTTACAATATAATAAGCTATAGAGTGTGATTGATGCTTGTCAGATGATTAATAAAGAATCTTTAGATGGCTTGCAGATGACTTTTATATATTTTGCATAATTAATATTTACAATAGTAATCATATTTCTGGTAATCTAATGAGCTGCAGAAGATCTTGATATATTTTTAAAAAATATATGATAAGCTACCATCTGTTCCTAAGTAAATCTTTTATAAATCTCTTATAAAATGTCAAAAACATGATACGATAGCTTTCATAACCCCTCTGGGACTGCTCTGAATATTAGTTTACATCAGGAAATTGAAGAGGAAAAGATAATGGTATATATAACCTTATCACAGCTATATAGTCCACAAAACATATCATAATGATATACCAATGGATAATACCATACATTCCATGGGAGAGTTGATAGCATAGATCAAATATGTTCTTAAGCTTGAGTGGCTAATATCAATCAATGTGATAACCATAGCTCATCAATATCTTTTATATCATATGTTACATCTTGAGTTAGTTATTGTTTATGATTAGTTTTATAATACTTACATTAACTATCAACCGTTATCAACCATTATCATTAATAATATTCTTTCTCAATAAAAGAACAAAAAGTAAAATCATTATCACATATTTTAATATAATTTATCAACAGTTATGCTAATGAAATATGTAACACAATATATTAACTTTATCTATGTACAATATTAATATATAAACTACTATGGACTAAAAATGTTACTATGAAAACCATAAAAAAACTTACATTTTTTTTACACCACTCCAGACTTACCTAATGCTTATGCTTTGGTAAACTCACCAGATGATGAACTCTAGAAACTAGAGTGGCTCTTGCTCTGTGGAGGTCAGAGACAAGAGTGAAGAAAATTGAGAGAGCAGAAGTGTTGGTTTATATAACATGTACTATACAGTTCTTACAAATATTTTCCCACACTCTTCAATGATAATCAATGATACTAATGATAGTAGTCGAGACAAATTATGAAAGTAAAGCAAAATGGAGGAAAGTTATCATTTGTGACCACTGGGTGTAATTGTGATTAATGTATGATAAGACATTATCACAAGCAAGATTTATGCTGTGGTATTAACATCCCTTGTCATGTCAATATCACAATTGTAAAAGTATAACCAATTATACTGTATATCAGATTGATATGAAAATGATCAACTAATATAAAGTCTTCTAGGCAATATAGGTGGCTATCGGCTTATTAACATTATGATTAGAACAGTATAATCACATATATAGCTTTATCTGATTATAAAATTGTACCAACTGTATGATAATATTTATCTGGAAATATCAGCACCTTCCCAATTTCCTAATGTAGGTGCATATATAATGCTTACACATCTCTAATGGCTTTAAAGTGTTCTGTTGGTACAACATAGTAAAAACCACAAAATATAGAAGAGAATTATAGTATTTTAATGATCAATGGGATGCTATATTCCAAACAACTTCATTTTAGCATTTTTTACACCTTGTACTATTAGAATATTATGTAGATAATTAGATATATTTGAGTATGCTGTATTTATATCTAAACTAATATTTAGAACACATTGAAAGATGTTTGTTTTTGACTTTTCATGGAGGATTTAAAGGAGATTCACTCAGGAACAGAGTGATGTCATCATAATCTGCTACTTAGACCACCAATCCAAATTGTAGCAAAGTATTCTTCACCCATATACAAAACATTCTTTAATAATCTATAGAGTCTCTATAAAACATCTAATTCTTTACAGCCCATTACATTATGAGAAATATAATCAACATTATCTATATGAAATGTTTAGGAACCATTTGCAAACCATTTGCAAACCTCTGAAGACCCTCCACATACCCTTTTAAGACCCTCTATCAACTATCTGAAAAGCATAAATTATCCTCTATAGCTTATTAGATTGTTGGAAATATAATTAACATGATAAATATTAATATCTAAAATATATAGAAACTATCTGCAGATCCTTTGCAGGCCCTTTGAAAAGCATCAGCTTGCCTTGGAAGAAGCAAGACACAAGGCAAAAAGACACAAATATAGGCTACAGCAATATCATAAACAATTTAGAAATATTTAGAAATATATTGGGAAATGTCTGAAATCCAGTGGAGAATGAAGAACCTCTGAGGTCAGTTTTGTCCTATAAAAAAGTCCTACCCCAAAGGTTAATCATACATTAAAGAGGTAGTGCCTAAGGTGATCTAAACTCTAGACAGTTAGCATAGAAGGTACATTGGTCCATAAATAGATTTGAACATGCAGAGTGGACCTGGCTCATGGGTCAGCACAGGAACAGTTAGCAGATCTAACATCACAGCAACATAGAAAAGCCTGTGAACAAGTCAGCTTGATGAGCCAGGAGGATTCAGATGTCATATAAGATAGACAATCTTACAGTCCCCTTACAAAAATCTTGTAGAATTTAATAACTAACTTGAAATTGGAGATGAGTTGGAATAGCACTTGTTAATACCTGGACAAGACTTGAATATGACTCCAATGACAGTTTGCAGGTTCTTAAGGCTAGTTACACAATAAGGTTGGAAATATATATAAATTAGACCAAATCAAGATCTGAGTCACTGAGCAAGTGTTTCTTCTTGCTTGGATCACTTTCAAATGTCAGTCCTTGGCATTGGTTCTGTGCCTAGAATAAATAAAAATGAAGAAACAGTGTAACATTAGTCATATCGACACCTACCATACATAATGAGAAACTTTGGAAAGTACCTGTGTTGGGACCCCCAGCTGTGCCAAGCTTAGGTAGTTTGAATGCTTGTTCTGTGCTTTTAGGCACAAAAGAGACTTCAGGTTGGTGCTTTGAGGTGTGAGAAAATGTCAGGAGCTTGAAAATTGTGGGGATCCAATATATAACATCAATAAGGATATCACCACCTTCTGGTACCTTACCAGTTTCTATCTGTGACGTTACACTGAGGTAAACCACAACCAGTATGCACCATAACACTCCCAGCATAATAAGGATAAACAAGACAGAAATATTGATAGTGGTCATGTCAAGAGCTAATGGTTCTGATCATGGGCATCAGTACAGTATAATAGCACCATATATGGTGCATATATATGGAGATTTTCTGGCAACAGTGCCACTGCCCCTGCAACCTGTAACTCAAGAACAAAGAAGAGCTCAAAGCACCTGTCCCTATGCCAAGAGAAAACCAAGCATGATGGAAAGACAAGCTGATGTCATTGCAAAACTCCAAAAGGCAATACAATAACTGGAATATGCAGTCAAATCAAGGCTGAGGCTGGCAATGAGGACAACTCCAGCATAAAGGGCAGAGACAACGCCAAATGGTTCAAGAAATGTGTGGATCTTCAAGGTTTTTTTCTTGTTGGGTTGGGGCTTGTTGGTAGGCATGGGTATTGATACTAATATGGTAGGATTCAGGAATATTGTGGCTAATTCCTCTTCATCTGTTGTCTTGCTTTGGATCAGGAAAAACCTTACCTGACAAATCTAACAAATTAATGATATTTTCAGATATTATCTGAAAATCTATATAATTCCAGCAATGATCTTAATATATGTATGACACCAATGACCTCAAAAAGCATGTTGAACATCTGTAATTATATACATTTATAACATTGTTTTGAATATTTCAGATAATTTGTTGTAATTCAAAGAGTATTCAAAGAGTAGTAAGAGTGTACTAAAACAACCAGTACTCACAAGCCAAAGCAAGAGAACAATAGAGAGAATCAAGTAGCTCCTAGTAAGATGGGAAATTTCCAAGAGAACAATACTGAGGTCCTCTTGATGCTCTATTGAAGTCTTATATACTATATAGGGGTTTGTACATACATATGTAGGGTAGATCATACAATATGCTATGGTACTCAAGTCAAGTACAAGGCAGCTATGAAATGGAAGGGAAACCACACATGAGGCAACCATAAGGAAGGCTATGTACATGAGGTGAACATGTGTGTGGCTGTATCATATGTGTGATTAGTGAGGCCAAACATGAGACAAGGCTGCACAACATGTGTTAGGTGTGAGGTGCATAGCAATACATATGTCATCCATGAGGCAGAAGTCTAGACCAGGTGTCTGGACTTGAGTATTTGATGTCCTCAAGTGATAGGGGTTGATAGATAGGGGCTAAATGCAAAAGTTGCTCTAGAAATCTGGGAAAGATAGGGAAAGATAAAGAAAAAATATAGTGTCTGTAATAGTAGTAAAAAAAGCAAATGATGTTTGTTGAATGATGACAACAGCACATGCTCTGCAAAAGCACTACATGTCAAGGATGATCATGCTCCCACCTCCATGAATTCAGCAGCTGTACAGCATTGTGACAAGTCCCAGTTGGCTAGCAATATACAGGAACCCCATCGTAGCAGAAGGGCAGGCACAGGACCAAATGAGAGAACTCAACAGCGTGCAAGGCTAGAAACCCACTTCAAAGCTCATCCTATGAAGGCTTCTATATCAACTGATCTTCTGGAGGACATAGCCACGAACCCCCTCACTCCTCTGGCAAAGCACATTAAGTCAGGGTGGCATAGTGCTAGAAAGAAGGGCAGTTTGAACATGAGTGCACCAAGTGCATTATCCTTTGCTCCCAGCTGACTTTGTTTACATACATAGGGTCCCCCTCCACCTAACTTGCTTCCTTCCTGCAAAGCATCAGCAGGAGGCTCTGTGGGCCAGCCTCATCTCCCATTATCCCAAGCTCTTGAGAGCCCACCAATCAACCTTGCTGTTAGTAACTCACTTCCTTTCCACACAGTGTCAGCATTGTTCTGGACTGTCAGGAGTCAGTTGATCATCCCTATAGTCTCCAATCACTTGCCCCTTTCAAGTTCTGAATAACACCCAAGTCCTCTTTAGATCATCATTGTACCCAAGCTGTTGGACATGCAGAGCCAAGTCTGGATGACAGTTCATCTGATAGAGAGGGGACATTATCTAAATCAGAGAGAACTGCAACTGAAGGCAAACATAAAGAAAGCTGGGGAGTAACAAATTCAAGACAAGTTTCATATCCCAGTAAGTTTCATTGTCATAGCAGTATCTACTAAATTCAAGTCTCTAGGCTTCTCTAAAGAGTCTCAACCAAACAATTCTGTTTGCCATGTTTCACTCCCCCCTATCATGAATTTCAGTTCCCTTATGATGAGGATGAAAAAAGTGCCCAGCACAATCTTGGTCATGCAGAGTCCCAGGTAATGATAGTATGCATCCTCTTTTGATATGTCTAGTATAGAGACTTGATCTCACCAACTCCTTAGTGCACAGTGGAATTGAGTTATTGAACCAATCTGAGTGACTAAGTGACTTGTGTGAACCCACCTTGCAGTTTATCTGCAAACTTATCACAACCCGACATCCAGACATATCTCCAAATTACCAGCCACAAAGCAGTTGTAGATGTAACATTCCTACATCACTGCTGTGCAAGACTCAGCATCTATCCAAACTGCCTTCCTAGATGTCTAATTCCTAGGAACACTTTGATAAACTCAAATTATTAAGACCTTGTGTAGGACTCCTGACCAAAACTCCAAAAACTCAGAGTTCACTTGGACATGGGACTTGGCCTTTGCTTATGTGCTATGCCCTTGTTGCAGTTTGGGTCCCAGAGGTTGGAAGAGGTCAGGTTGGAGCGTCAGAGCAAAGGAATAGCTCAGACAGTGATCAAAACAGTAAACAATAAGGAGTGAGCAAACCCAGGACATCAGGGATAAGAGGGATTTGTTTCAAACAGGCAGGAGAATGTCAGACACAATGAGAAGAATGTCAAAGTCAACAGGAGTTCATCTAAGTTGATATTCAAACTAAAGTACAAGAGGGTAATCGAAAGGTATTTACATAAAAGGGAAAACTGCAGAAATGCAAGGGGAACAAGATTTCCAGGCAATGTTCCATAGCTATGAATGTGCCAAGTGGCATAAACACTGCCTCAGAGGAACCTAAGATCCAAAAACATAAAAGGGGTTAATATAGGTACAAAAATGCAAAGAAGACTAATGGGAATAATGGGAATGTACACTTGGAAACTCAGAAACTTGGAGGGATGTTAGTCCCAAGTGTATAGAATGAAGAGGGAGTAATACAGGGCAAAATTCTGAAATCTTGGAGGAAACTCAGAGCTAGACTTGGTGGAATAGGGGGGGGGATGTGGGGTCCACCCATCCACCCCCCTTCTACCCCCCTGTAGGACTGTTAAACCTTCTGCACAATGAGACGTACAGTACTCTCCTCTTTCCAAGGGATATTGGCAGCAAGGGCAGGGGATGCAGAAAAGAACACTGGATGGTACAATTCGTAGATCAGAAGGAGGATGGGCAGGGATAGGAGGGATCTGAGTAATCCCCAGTCTACTAACCTGTGATATACAAACTTCTTGACTTGGTGATTGTCTCTTTCAGGATTTAAGAGGTGTAGTTCTAAGAACCACGGTCAAGTAGTAAGTAAAGGTTCCACCAGACAAAGTTATGGTTAAAGTTCCATGGTTTTTTTCTTCATCGAAATGAAAGGTCATCTTGCCTGAAAGAAATGGAATACAGATCAAGTCTTCATCTCTAACTGCTGAATTGCCCAGGGCTAGATTGAATTCAAATGCAATCAAGTAGTTGACTTGGATCAAGAAGTATAGTAACCAAGAACCTGTGTGCCAACTTGAAGGCATCAAGAATTCAATAAGACAGACTGGAAGTATAGGCAGGGTTCATAACCTTACAAGACCATAGAGGACCTTGTTGTGCAGGGACAAGAAGGGATAGAGGTTCCTAGTAGGAGACTTACTAGAAGCAGGTAATCTTGGTTACAATAAAGAGTAGCTTGAGAGTAGTGGGAGTGGTCTCAGAGCTGTGATAATGAAGGAATGAGAACAAGATAGTTCATTATTGATACTGGCTGTAAGGCCAGTCTTATATACTGCTCTGTACTGTTTGTACATGTATGCACAGTATGATATAAAGAGATACACAGTCCTGATAAGCAATAAGAGGGATAAAGGCCATTGGCTGATAATGTGTATCTATATCTGTCTTTATCAATAATGTCAGAATAATGTCATAGTGATATCATAGATACGGGTCCAGCCTTCATAATATGAATAGCATAAAAAGGACCATGATGTAATGGCTCTAGAATCTGGTATCAGGAATAGAAATTCTGAATAAGAAATATCAGGATTCTTGACATTCCCACCTGCAGGAACGCCCGTCTGCGTGGAGAGGGTGAGATGATGATGCTGTTTGAGGTGGATCAGATGCAGCTGACAATGACAGTATAGGTCCGGTTAGTGGACAGGACATGGATGCCAATGTGCAGATAGGTTGTGGCTGTCAAGACACAGGTCAGACTCCTGACTGAAACTCTGAAAACTTAGAGTTCATTCGGACATGGGACTTGGCCTCAGTTTATATGCTGTGCCCTTGTTGCAGTTCAGGTTCCAGAGGTCGAAAGAGGTCAGGTCGGAGCATCAAAGCAAGGGGGTAGCTTGGACGATGATTAAGACAGTGAACAACAAGGAGGGAACAAACTCAAGGCATCAGGGATAAGAGGGATTCATCCCAAACAGGCAGGAGGATGTCAGACACAATAAGGAGGGTATCAAAGTTGACAGGAGTCAGTCTAAGTTGACATGAGTGGGTCTAAGTCAATATTCAAACTGAAATACAGGAGGGTAAATGAAGGCTATTTATACAAAAGGGAAAACTGCAGGAACACAAGGGGAACAAGATCTTGGGGCAGTTTTCCAGAGCTACAAATTTGCCAAGTGGTGGAAACACTGCCTTGGAGGAACCTAAGATCTGAAGATCCGAAAGGGGTTAATATAGGAACAAGAATGCAGAGAAGATGAAAGGGGATATGTACTCAGAAGCTCAGAAACATGGATGTATGTTAGTTCCGAGTGTACAGAGTGTAAAGGGAGTAGTACAGGGCCGGAATTCTGAAATCTCAGAGGAGACTGGGAGCTAGACTCAGGTGAATACATAGTACTCAGGTATAAGGGGGTAAGTGGACCGGCTCAGGATTAACTTGGGAAACTTGGGAATACTCAGGAGTACTCAGGGTACTCGGGAATGACTCAGGGATCATACAGAAGTGACTCAGGAATGACTTGGGAATACCTCAGGGATTCAGGTAGAGTTTGGGATATGACAGTGGCCCAAGAATGCTGTATGGGCATACATGATCAGGATGATGTTCCTGAACCGGACACTGGAGAACAACAGGGAGACAATCATCTTCTGAACATGCAAATTAGAGTGGCTGATCTCCCTAGTCTTGTGAGCAACCCAGGTATGCCATCTCTATCTAACTATTCTTAAATGTCTAATGCATCACTTCCATCTAGATACCAATTTCCAGTTCCCATCCATAATTATGAACCATTTGGGGTTGATGGATCATCCAGATATACATATGTACCTAGTCCAGGCCTTCCCCACTAAGTACATATCTCTCTTGAACCAACGGTGGCCAGTACAAGAGAGCACATTATTATGAAAACTCCTCTGTCTACAAATCCAACTTTGCTACAAAGGTACAGCAAGTGTCTTGCTCATTCATTTACTTAGGTAGCTCCCTATCTTACTCCCTTTCTTGATGGGGTTGGATGTTGAAGAATAGGGTAGAAGCTGAGACTGATTGGGAGCGGATACTAGCCATGGACCTGGACTGAGTGATAATTGATAGGAGGCATCCCATCGATCACTCAGGCCATATATACAGTAGTGGGGTTCACACTAGTTTCCTATTGGCTCTGATCCAGCCCTAATTTGGCTCTGAAGTAGAACATGTTGGCCTGTCGGAGTTTGAAAAACCCTATGGCTCCCGAGAGACCATGCGTGCGTCGTTCTGCATGGCTGCGAGCCTCTTTGCAGTGTCCCCCCATGGCCAATGCTCCTAGTAACTCCAGAAACCAACGAGGAAAAGGTAGAGCCTCATCCCAGGCTGCCCAGCCGTTACCTGTCACCCAACCAAATCCCCCAAGGCCCCCGACTCGGGGTAGAGGAAGAGGAAGAGGAAGAGGCCAGGAGCCACCCGCAATGCTGCCCACTGCTACCGCCCCAGCTACTACGACCTCAAGACCTCCCAACATTATCTGGGACGAAAACTGAGTCAGGAAGCTGGTTACTTGGATCGTTGATCGTCCCACTGACAGGCATATCCTGTATAACGACCGGAATCAATCTGGATCTGCCCCTCCTCTCTCAAACGAGCGTCCTTCTGGAAAACAGAAAAAGGATATCCACGCAGCCATTGCCAAACATATATTTGAAGGTGAAGATCCTGAATATTCAAACAATCCTAGTCGTTATGCAAAATCTGTGAGCAATCGGCTCATCACGTACGTCCACACTCACACTACACTTGCCCATCCTGATTTTTTGATTGAATCTAGCTTAAAGATCGACTATTGGAAGTCGCTTGGGAAGTTTAAACAAACTGGAGCAGGTGTCGACCCAAACGGTCCTGCAAAGAACCTCCACTGTATGTCCTGTTGTTTCTATTCCTTGCTTGTGTTACGAACCCCCAATAGAGGAAATCAAACGCAAATTTCCCTACTTTGATGAGCTCGACCAAATTTGGCGGGGCATCCCAGGATTCGATAGCGAGCTTATTTCGTCTGATCTGGCTGTTGACCATTCACAAGGCATGCTATCTCTTATGTGAACCAAGAATACTTCTAGTGTCCAAGTCGAGGAGGAGAGCCTTAACAACGGCGCACTCGATGATCTTGATGATGAACATGACGATCTTGACGGACTTGGAGAGATCGAGGAAGGAGACCCCGGTGCTGAATCTGTTGATATGCAGGTTGATGACGCTGGCTGGCAAGCAGGTTCATTTTTTGATCTAAACGATGACCCAATGGTCCCGGATGATGCCGATTTCCCATCTTCTGCTGCGGTGCCCAGTAACCAGGTGAGTATGAACCATATTAGATGCTGTTTCGACTGTAACAAAATTTCCTAGATGCGCTCAAGTATTTCTTCTTCTACCATCATTCCAGCAGCTGGTATTTTTGGTACACCATGGTCAGAGATCTCAGTCAAGGCTGGCGGGAAGATGAGAACACCATCTTTGGACAGTCGATCATCTCTTCGTCAACAGCAGACCCCCTATGCATGCCCCCCACACTCCATTCAGTCCTCTGGTAGTCTTCCCACCACATCGGCATCTTCACTGCCAGTGCCAGGTCCCAGTCACGGTGCCAGTGGCTCTTCTGCACAAAAGGCTAGCTCAGCCTCTGCTCATATCAAGAATGAACTCCAAGAGAAGCTCAGTGAGTTCACACGGGAGAGCGAGAGCTGCACAGAGAAGGACGATCAACACACCCGTCGTTATGTGGCCCGTCTGAATTACGCCATTCGTGACAAGGAGCTAGAAATGCAATGCCAGCAACTGGCAGCAGAAAATGCCAATGCTGACCTTGTCCATCACTGCGAACTAGATCATGTGGAGAAGGATATCGAACTCAAGCATGCCGAAGAAAGTTGCATTGCATGGCAGGTAGAAATGTTACAGCTCCAGATCCGATTGGAGGAGATGCAGAAGAAGGGTCCCTCCTTGGACATGCCCCCACTATGACTTCTCTCGCAAATGTCCCATCCCCTCCCCTCCAGGCCCCACATTTTTTTCATCATCTATTGCCTGGTTCGCCCCTCACAACCACCACCAATAACTTATTCCCGCTGCCGATCACCCATTGTCATTGCTGCCACTGCCAGTTCCTCGTTGCCATCGTTGCCGCTCCCTCCAAACTATGAACCTCGTGCATCATCCCCCTTTTCTCCTTTCTTTTTCTCGTACATAATCCAATTCTTTCCATGTTGTACGCCACCAATGGATGTACTTTCTACTAAACCTGTCTTTGGTGCTCAAACAGGCTTGTCATCAGCTCCATTCGAAAGACTTGCCCTGGTGTTCCATCGGGTACTTCCACCACAACAGGTGCCATCGGATGACGTGGCTCTGCTCCTTCTCGCCTAGCCCAACCTATCGTCTTCTCGACCCCCAACGCATCTTCAAAGTCTATTACCATGTTGTGTAGGATCATGCAGCACTGTAGCCAGTGCATGGCAATTTTCATATTGTCTTGTGTGTGCATAACTAACTGTAGTTCGCAGAGGGACTGAAAGCACTCCTTCAACTCTGCAAACACATGCTCTACGCGAATGCAAACCTTTGGAGGACGACAATTAATAAAGGATATAACCGAAAATAGTAAGTAACCTTCAAAAGATATCTGTTGTAAATGTTTTTTGATCGTGACAGCCCAGCCCCTCCTGTTGCCTTGAATGGAACAGCGCACCAAGTCTGTGTCGCGTACACGCTATCTGCCCATATCCAATGTTCGGGGGGGATTGTTCCATCGGGATCCTGCGCGATACGTGTTCCCAAGAATGCATGCACATCATGCACGCTACCTGGGTGGCCAAGACCGTAGTCGATGATGCGCAAGTTATGGAGCAGAATGACGAGCTATTGGCTGGATTAGCATAAGACTCGGACTGCATCGTCCAAAGCAGTACGTACCTGACAATTCACCGAATATTTTGACTTCCTGTCGTAGAACGTCTCTCCAAAAAAACCTGGCTTCTGGAACAACGGAATGGTTGAACCATCTGCCACGAAGATCCCATTCCGCCAAGCTGGACAGGTCTTCTCCTCTACAAACCTGCACGACAGCTCCGCATCCTCCGAGTCGGTCTGTGGCATCCAAATGTATTCATTGTGGTGACCAAGGAGTGCGACCATAACGCGGTGCATGCAATTAATCACCGAACCCACACTGACTCCCACCCATTGTGATACGTCCTTGGGGGAAATCACATTTCCATAGTGTCCCGCGCAGTTCAAAAAAATCGCGAGTTGTACCGAAACTGGAAGTTGTAGGTTTGGCCCTCACGAATGAAAAATGGGGTGTTCACGAATCCTATCCACAATGCAGTCAAATACTGCAGGATCGACACGGAGTTTTTTATGGAAGAGATATGGCCGGAACACAGCGAAATGTTCGAGAAGGTGAATCTGCAGGGCACGCAAGAGTGGCACCTCCAAGGTGTTCAAGACCCGGGTGTGCTCTACCTCGTCGATGAGCATGGTAATCTCCCCAAGGAGTTGCTGGTAGGGTCCATCTTGATCTCGCCTGCCACCATCTGACTGATCAAATTCACTATCAGAGTCGAGGATGTCAAGAAATATGACAGGCGAGATGGGAGATGGAGGGGTTATGATGATAGGTTCTAGGTTGTCATCCTCGTCTACATCCTCAAGGAGATCAAAGTCATTGTCGTCATCAGCAACATTCCGAGCCTGTTCTCTTGCCTCCAGTACATGGAGTGCAACATAGTGCAGCTCGCTGAGTAATTCCTGCCGGGTGGACACACGAGGCATGAGAGTGGACGAGTTGGGGTGGGTGTTGGAATTTATTATTCCGTATTTGGTAGTACACGCTTACCTAATCATACCTACATCGCAGTTTACTTTCCTTTAGTCTTACTTCAGTGACATACTGAGTATTCTACAGGTTATGAGCCCCGACCTGAAGCTTCTACAGTACTAGCTGAACAGCTCACTCACCCGAACTTGAAAATT